>OVBI01001492.1:0-33424 GCA_900406495.1 Sisymbrium altissimum
ATTTAATCAGCTGATTCATTTTCTGAAACGTAAGATTGTTCATTATTTTCCGGATAAGGCAATTTTACAACGAATTTGCAACGGACAGATATTTGCAACGCATTTGCGACGAATTTGCTATGGATATGCAACGAATTTGCAACGACCTATTCGTCGCAATGAGTTAGGTACAAAACGTTTACCACATGTTCTACCTAANATGTTCTACCTAATTGGGGTTACGATAGTGCAATCCGTTGCACATCTGTTGCAACATTGCAACAAGTTTGCGACAGAAAAGTATTCGTCGCACATCCATCGCAAACTCGTCGCAACTCTTGCGATGGAAACTCTTCGTCGCAAGTTTGTCGCAAATTTGCAACGGATTTGCAACGTATGACCATCTCGTCGCAAGTGCGTTGCATCTCCATTGCAAATTTGCGACGAATTTCTGCTGTCGCAAATTTGCAACAATTTTGCGACGACTAAGAAATCCGTTGCACATGTGTTGCACTTCCGTCACAAATTTGCAACGGATTTTTCTCGTTGCAAATTTCCGTTGCAAATTGGCTGTTTTCTTGTAGTGTTTAGACTGTTTTTTTTGTCGTCAGAATTATTATCTAGGGAAATTACTCATCCTCAAACAAAGAATTAGAGTTGTCCTGTTGAAGTCTCTCATCCAATAATCATTTCCTTTTCCGCATACACTCAGATTGTTAATTGCATTGTCTAATCTTTGCATTTTCAATTCAAGATTTGAAAATTATATTTGCAACAAATCTCTACTTTCCTATGTTTTGTTCAACATAGTTGAGAAATTGAAACACTGGTGTAGGGTTGAAAAAAACAAAGTATTCTAAATACCAAACACAATTTTATTATATTAACATAATAATAACAATTTTATTATATTAACATAATGTCATAACTAGTATAAGGAGATAACATTTTATTTTGCTAATGGAGAGGAGACAGAAATAAAGCCCTTCCCCGAAGAGTTGGGAAACCAGTTAAACTATATTCTCGGCTGGTTCTATTACTAATATCGTAAACCCCAAAGCCATAGCCAGAGTAATATATAGAGTTAGGCCTGAGTCCAAGAAACTTGCTTGCCTCTAAACAGAATGTCTCATTATCGCCAATGAAAATGCAAAGATCTCCAATGTTTTCTGTGTACTTAGCGATTATTCTTCTTCCTTGGTATCGTTCCTCATCTTCTATCCTGAACACCATGAATCGCTTGGTTTTTTCATATATTCTATCTACGCTCCAAGCTCCACTTAGCTCGACATACCTGCGGAGCATAGTAAATAAAAAATATTTCTTGTTACGTAGCTAAAGAACCCTATACCTAGTAACGTGGATCAGTTGTGGGTGTTACCAGTGAACAATGAAACGTTCCCCCGAAGACGACTCCGCAATATAATCACCCCGGAAACATGAAGCCAATATCTCCCACTCGTACTGTGTTATCACAGGAAAGTTCTCAAACTGTAACTTCAGAAAGTTGGGCTTGTTCTTATTGTTTTTGAGATCAAAGGCAGCCATGTAGGCACATCCGCTAGTGAGGAGGTAGAACATCTGGTCTTTCCGAGAATAAACGACATGGGAGTCGTTGTCGTAGGAGAAAGGGATGTCGATGACGGTCCACTCCGAATCTCGATTAGGCATACAGTAACAAAGTTTAGGTCGAAAGAAGATACTCACTATAAAATCATCATCTTGGTTGGGAAAAGAAGTGGACAAGGAAACATTTGCGACCATTTGGGCATGAAGAACGAGGTGGTCAGTAAACGGAGGCAGAGCGATAGTTTTGTGAGATGACTCTGAGGACCAAGGATTAAACACTTCGGTGAGATGTATGGTGTAATCATCGGCGCTCATGAAAACTGTCCAGCCACGTGAGGTTCCAAGGAGTTGGCATCCGTCGGCGAACACGTTTGGGAATTTCTTGTCAGTAATCTTGATGAGTTTTTCACTCCTTGGATTGAATACCCAATAATTTGTAATAAAGCTTTCTTCATCATTTGAAGATTCGACTTCTTCAATACTATGATCGACCAACATGTAGGGGGTTTCTCGTGGATTTGAGGAGAAACGGGCTATGTCCCCTTCTTTAACCTGTGATTGATTGTGACAAAGAACTTCAAAAGCAGAAAGAAAGGATACAGATAGAAAGCTAAAATTTGGGTTTTGTTGATAGCCAAACTTACAGAGAGTTTTGCAAGTAGGTTGAAAAGCAGAGACATTATTACTCTTCACGTTTTGTTTACACGCCCATCGAGTAATCATATGATACTTCGTATATATACATATATTAGTATGTAAAATTAATGTACTTGCTTGTGACGCAATTTTGAGATCTTAAGACTTTGAATTCAAATACTATGTGCTTGTTTAATTGTATTGTGACATATGTATTATGTACATTTTTCTTAAAATATATGCATTTCTAACATTATAATATTTATCCGAAGCGAAAACAAAATGAGAAACAAATATCCATCCAAAATAAATTAACAAAATATCAATTAATATACATACATATGCCAATTAAACAAAATTTTTATATCTTAAACTTACCTTTATTTACATATAAACTGACATTTATCAATATCTAACTATATTTTCTGACATAAGTTTTATGAATTATAACTTGTACATTTGTCTTATTCTTATGAGATACATTTAACTAAATACTTACTTTTATTTACATATAAACTGACACTTGTCAATATCTAACTATATTTTCTGATATAAGTTTTATGAATTATAACTTATACACTTGTCTTGTTCTTATAAGACACATTTAATTAAATGTAAGATACTGTCAAAAATTTCCATAGCTGATCATATTAATTTACAAAGAAATCACATATATATATATTAGCTTTAATGTTCACTAATTTTTTAAAAAAAAACTAGATAATCAAATTAAGTTTGTTTTCAAAGTTATACTTTATTTTGTAGCATGTTTCTTTTTTCAGATAGTTCTATTTATCTAGATGTTTTTTGAAAGATTTTCTTTTTTCATTATGTTCCTTTTCTGCTGATTTTTTTGCTATTATAGTTAGATATTTTGCTTGGAAAACACGTCTAAATTATATAAATGATCTTATGCTTATAAATTTGGAACAAATCAAGTAACTTGGAACTTGGAAGAGTTTGGGGTTGTTGCTTCTTGGACAACAATGTCTCTTATTTTCAACCAATTCGCAGAACTCTGTGTAAGCCTTTTTACTAGTCGCTATCAACAAATCCAAAGTGTTTTTGGTCTGTTTCCTTGTGATAATTCTCTAGTTTCCTTCCGCAGGTTGAAGAAGAAAAAGAAGATTATAATGCACGCTTCTTCTTCTCCTCGTCTCCACAGAAGCAAACCCCGTATATGATACTTGAAGGTGACAAAGTAGAAGAGTCTTCTTCAGAAGCAGAAAAAATCGTTATGAAATTCAAGTTACTCGATCTGAGTAAGGAAGAGATCATCGAGGCTACACACAAGACATTTCCAAAGTTGTTGTACAAAGAGTCACGAGTAATTGGAAGCTCCCGTGGCTGGACTGCTTTTATGAGCAAGCATGATGGAACCATACATCTAAGCAACGTGTTCAATCTTGCGTCGTCTAGAGTCATTACTCTGCCTTCACTTTATGATCTTCGATCCAGGGCAATCGTAAATGTCTCCATATCTTCTCCTCCTGACCAAAATGATGATTATGTAGTGTTCCTCAGGTTCTTAGGCCGTGGCCTCTATTATTGTAGGCCCAATCGGGTCTCGGAATGGATTAAAATCGATATTGAAGGATCCCATGTAAACTTATGTGATGTAATTTATTCCCCAAGAAACCAAATGTTGTTCCTCGTGGTAATAGGAGCAAGTTTCTTGCTTTCTTTTGATCTCAACATGAAGAAAATGTATACGAATTTGCATTTGAGAAACTTCCCAAAGATGCCACAGTCGGAGTGGGAGTTGTTGGCCTTGTGTTGCAAGAGGGAGCACATGGTTGAGTCGTCTTCTGGCAAATGTTTCATTGTGAGACGGTAAGAGTCATCAATTGAATAAGTAAATTAATTAACTAATTATCACAACATATAAGTAACAACACACGTGCAGGTATGTGGAGACATATGACAAAGGGGACAAAGAGATTATATTCAACAAAACCAAGAGATTCATGGTATTTTTGCTAGACAAAAAAGTGAAAAATAGAGATATTACCGCTAGATACACTGAAGACATTGGAGATCTCTGCATTTTATTTGGCACCAATGAAACATTTTGTCTGGAGGCAAGCAAGTATTATGGACTTAAGCCTAACTCAATATACTACATCGAATATGATCTCGGCGTTTACGATATAGGTTCTGGAAAATTCCATTATTTTACTCCATATACGCCTCTCAATTGGCCTCTTTGTCTCTTGCCCATCTTATCTAATCCTCATGTTTAATTTGTCTTTCAACATACTTTTGGATGTTTAGTGAGATCGTATTTGGTGTTTGGCATGTGTTTTCGAAGATCTATTTTTCCTTATATTAAAAAGACTGTTAATATATATGGCAAGTAATAGTTCATATGCACTATATGGAATCATACTGTTAATGACATTAACTTTGTGATTGAGGCAATGCCAGTATATAGAAACATGGGGATTTCAACTAGATTGCATTTGTTTGATATTTACTTTTTCTGCATAGCGTGATGGATCCATAAATTAAAAAAATGAAGTTGCCAGGTGGTTATGGTGGGCTTGAATACTAGCCATTTACATGGAAGAGATTTTGTTTAATTTGTGTTTTGTTTTAAACGGAGAAATGTAAGCATTCAGAGTTTAAGCATTCACTAAATCTTACATTTTGAAGATTTAGAAGAACGGTTTAAATGGAAAATAGTTGAGTCAGTATAACTCAACCTGTTCGAAATTATTAGATTAACATATGAGGGATATAGATAGAACAAATAATTGGATCCATTGTTTAAAGCTGGTTTTTCTTGGATTAAACAAAAGAGAGTAATTACATGAGTTGCAAACTTTCATTTTGATTTAATTGATCATATTAAATATTAATTATATTAATCTAATAATTACATGAGTTTCAAACTTTCATTTTGATTTAATTAATATTTAAAATATTAATTAATCTAATAATTTTTATCTTTTGTCCTACTTTCAAAAAAAGGCATGTCCACTGTTATAAAATATTAGAATTTCCTAAAAAATTATCCAATTTCATATAAAAATTATATAGAATTTTGAAAAAAAACCCCATGGAATTACTCTTTCATCAATGAAAAATAGATATAATATAGTTTTATTGCATTAGAAAATGTATGTTACGGACTTCTTTTATAGGTATTCCATCGCAATTAAAACTGTAAATACCTTTTTAAAAATAAATCAAGTTTCGCTTTGGTATTTCATTTTAATAATTTTTATTTTCGATTTCACATAATTTTTTAAATATTTTGTTTTTTTTATAGAGCTGATTCCTGATTTATTTTTGTTTTTTTTATCTGATTCAAATTCTTTTTGACATGCCAATTTATTTTCTTTTCTATTTAGATTATAAAATTAAAAGGATATTTTTTCACCTGAAGGTATAAAACCTATTTTCTTTAAAATGATTTGTTTATTCACATTTTTGTTTCATCAAAATTAAATAGAAGTATTTTTTCAATATAAATTGGTGAGAAATAAAAACAAAAAAAATAATAACGATAATGAAATTGTACCATTTCTTCAATAAATAAAAAGCTTTTTTCTCTAAAATTTGTCGGAATATCTCGTAATAAAATATTAGTTACAACCATAAAGGTTTTATCAACAAAATGTTTATTTATACCTGATTTTAACATAGGTAATAATCCATTGTATATTTTTTTTCTTTTACTTTTTCTGAAAAAAAATTTCACAAACAAAGAAATTTTATAATACAAAATAACACAAAATCTTACTAGTTTTTTATTAAAAAATATTATATATACTTCTAATTATTCTGGTGAAAAGGGATCTTTGATGGAATGAAAGACAATTCCCAATCAACTTTGTTTACGAAGAAAGAAATTATAAATAATGTAATAATGAATTTCATAGAGAGTTCGATCCTAACTTCATTTGGCAGCATGCATTTTTTTGACGTCGAACGAACTAATCTTATTGCAATAGTCCAGATTAATAGAATTCATAGTTGCATTAAAAAAAATCACTTTTTGGTTGAGATATTATCAAAAACTCTTAGAAGAAAATTAAAAATACTTTAATGGTTCCTTGGTTAATCACAATGTCGTCGATATAAATAACAAGGACAGAAAACGGCCGTGCCATAAAGGAATCCACCTTTTAAATGGTGAGTGTGAGACTTAAACATTTACGATTATTTTATCCAAAATATTTATGCTTGAGGTTGGTTCTAACTTTTAACTGCAAAAAAAAAAAAAACAAATTATGATATTATATAGTATAGACCTATAGAAGTGACCCTCGCTTCGTATGACATTTTATGTTTGCTACATAATATCGATATTCCTTTTTTTAAAACTATATTATTGACATATGGAGGAGAATCCGTTTAAAATCATATCCATCTGCGGATACTAAATACGGAATGATCAATTTAAAATATAGCCCCAGTCATCTTCCGTCAGACTTTCCAAAAACACCTGACACGTGTCATCTTCACTTAGACAAAAAAATTGACTGGACGTAGGACCCACACTAGTGCTAGCTCCATCGCTATTCCGACAGATCTCTGTTGCGTTACTAGTTTGCAGACGCGATGGGTCCTCCTGACCCGTATATTCCACCTTGCAAACGACGTGGCTCCGCTGTCAAACTCAACCCACAGAGAAATGAAAGTCAAAACACAAAAACGGAGTTACACGTCACAAGAAGTCGATTCAGACAGAAGATCGCACCTGATCTTCCGGAAACGAGACGTCGGAATATTCGTGCATTATCCATTCCGTTCGCTCCCCGTGAGGACTCTTCCCTTTGAGGAATACCAACATCTTTTTGATACCAATTTGACGACGATTGCCTGATCGCTCCTTAACTTCCGCAGGCTTTCCCGTTATCTTCCAGTAACCGGAGGCAGTTGTCCGGCTCTGCTTATTACTGTTGCCGTACCGATTGCCTCTGTCGGAAAAGAAGTACCATGCCGCGTCCCTTGATTTAATCCTCGATTGTGCTTGGAAGAAAGAGCCATGCATCGTTAAGGAATCCAAAAAGCAATTAAAAAAAAAAAGAAAGAAAGAAGAATCATCAATCAAGTCCCTCGACTTACCGGGTAACTGCCATGGATCAAAATCATATATTTTGACATCCGCTATAGATTCTACAAGGCTCGACTCGCCAAGAATCTTGTTGCGCAGGTAAAAGCTCACTAATTCCTCATCAGTGGGACGGAATTCGAATCCCACAATTGACTGCATTTTTCTTCTTCTTCTTCTTCTTAATTACACCGAATGAAATAAACGAGTCTTGGGAACAGAGCTTATACACACGCAATCAAGTTTTCGTTTCCTTAAACTGGTTAATATGCTGACAAATGAGCCAACGAATTGAGAAAAGAAAGAAGAAATAACCAATTAGAGAATAAAATAGTGTTTGCTGTCAAAAGAGAAAACGAACCAGAATTATTCATCAATTATTTTATTTTGTTTCAAAAATGAATATTGCAATTGACTTTTTAATTAATTTTCTAATTTCATCATTTTTTTTTAACTATGGTTTCAACCTAAACATATGTATATATATATATATATATATATATATATATATATATATGTTTTTTCTTTCNCAGGTCTGTATATTAAAAATTTTACTACTTTTTAACATGTTTCTTGCTTCCACGAAACTTCAAACAAGTTAAAAATAAACAAATCTCTTCGGAAATCAATATTGTTTTTAAAATATTTTAGTAATCTGACTGAAAAAGTTCGTTTATTTAGAATATCTTTTTTCACAGCGTCGCATTGTGACGCATGGTCGTCGTTGGGTTTGATCATGAATTCGTGAACTTACTATAATTGTTTGTTTTTTCTTGTGTTGCACAACAGTTTGGCTATTACTCTACCTTCTCAAGTTGTATAATTTAGCAATCTTTATAGTTCAAAAAAAAACAAAAAAATCTAGTAATCTCTGACCAACAACAAAATGTGTTCATTTCACAAGATGATCTCAAACCGTCGACAACATATGAACCAAAACTTAGTGAGGATGAGATCATGTGTAAGGGTTTACTGCATCTAAAAAAAAAAAAAAAGAAATCCTCTGAACCACATTAGGACTGATTTCAAATCATGTCTCGTGTACTTTATTCTTTGCTACCAAACATTTATTTTTTAATAGGCTTCAGTTGGAAACACAGATATAGAGTTTTTATTGGCTAATCTTTAGTCTATATATGTGGAACACAGATAAGTCATATTTTCGTATTTGTTTTCTTTTCATGTTTATCCAGTTTATGTAGGTTTTTGTGTATTTTTTTGATTTATGAACAAAATTTAATATCATTAATTACGCATTTGCTAAATAGTCAGACTTAAATACTACAAGTAAAAAGTAAACAACGAGTAATATTTGTGATGATATTAATTAATTAGGGTAAAACAAAAAATAAAATTTCCTTTTTATTTCATATAAGTGGTAACATGAAGGGACAGAAGCTGATCGTCGTTGCCCAATTGCTCCGGCGATGGCCCACCCACAAGGACAGATCAGACATAATTTTTAGAAAAAAGAAAAGTGGATGAGAGGATATAAACATCCGATGATTCTTACAAAGAATATCGGCCTAAGACATTTTATTTACCTATTTATAGATATATATTTCATATAGATTAATTTTAAGCTGAAGTAGAACCTCCATCCCCACCTTCCGTATTTCCGCCGCCTAGCCTTTTTACTTCACAATATAACAGTATTCATTGTTAATTAAATTATTTTACAAACTTTTAAATTATATATGTAGATACATATGCATTATTTTTCTCTAATTTAATTACCTTTAGCTATCAGTACTTCACACATCTTACTGTAGGCTTGCTGTCCCAACCTTATGAGGAATTCTCTGTTAGCAATTAAATCTCGAATTAAAGTCCAATACTTATTCATAGTGATTTTTTCTTTCTTCTTTTTTTTTGAACTGTATGGTTCTATTATGTCTAACATCCTTATTTATAATGTAGTATTTTCCTCAAATGCATTGCTTCATTTTGAAGTTTGTACATTTTGATTAATACCACTTTTTGCATGGATGAATTATCTAAGTTTTACTTTATGATTAATTACTGGTTAAATTTTAATTAAAAATAGATGAAAAAAGTTACACATGTTGTTTGTTTGGTTTTTAGGTTTGAATATTTTTAATACTATATACTTTACCTTTCATAAATGTTTTTGGAAAAATTTTAGTTAGAAAAACCTAATGCGTCCGGTTAAAACAAACGAAAAATTAAAATGCATGTACTCATATTATTCTTATGAAATATATCATGTAGTTACGCTTATTCACATATTCTTTATTTTATTTTTAAAATTTAAGAAAATATATAAAAAATTGTGAAAAGTTAATTTCATCGACCACTGTGATTCAAAGTCTATTATCCGCATTACAATTGTTTCCTTTTGTTATTTCCGTTCTGTCCGATGTACATGCAAAGTCCCCCATTTCATTAACGTTACACAAAGCTATTAAAAATAATAATAAGCAATGACTTGGTTTAAATCATTGACATGATCGTGAATGAGTTACGATTAAAAAAGGAATATAAAAAACTTAGTCAAGATCAAAAGAAAGATTAAAAGATTTAGCTAAATAATATAAAGTCATATATATATATATATATATATATATATTAATTGAGTTAGTTTAATTACAAATATTAAATTGAATTTCAATTATTATTATAATAGTAAAAATTGAATAATTAAATAATTTGAATCCATTCTAAACTTTTTAAAAACCAAACATAATTAGATTTGTTTTAATAAAAAAATTTACAACCCGAACAATACATCTAATCTAATACCTTAAAAAAATAATCTAAATTTTATTTAAATTTTTGGTTAAATATTTATGAATCTAAATAACCTAAATCCAATCATAAACTTAAAAAAACTCAATCTAGATTGTCCACCCTAAGTAAATTTTGTTTTATCTTAATTATCACGTATAAACTAGCATGCTTTGTTTTTGGCTTCTTTTTTTTTTTGGATTAACATGACTTGATATACCTTAATTCATGTTTTACGATGAATATTTAGATGTTCTAGTGACATAAAGTCGGATGTCCCAGATTTACCAATCTGATTTCAGAAGAAAAAAAAAACTATTTCACACCTTCCAGAATCCAGAGTTCTAAGCTGTTTATGAAATCTTTAAACTCTAAAATCGTTTTGATGATTTACCTTCATTCAATAGGCCTTGCAACTATTGACCTTAATTAAGAATATACAGCTTTTTGACCAAGCAAGCTATGAACATCACAGACTGTACAACAAAAACAACAAGTGACTCAGAACAAAATGAGGCAGAGGAGAATGCAGCAAAGGAAGAAGATCGACACCCGATGCAGAGATTCTTCTAGCTGCATCATCCTCTGGTTGTTGTTGTTCCCATTGATGGATCGCGCGTTTTGGTAAGGATGAGCTAAAGTGTTTGTAAACGTTCCAAACATCCTCGTGTGGACCATGTCCCCAAACATTCCAATAAGAGGGTACAAGAAACTCATCATGACTGCATTGGCGAGATCATTCGATGATTCCGTTGCAGTGAAGCCACCGTAATGACGAGGAGATTGAGCTTGATTGCTGTGATGTTGCCAGCTCGGGTTTAGAGATGAAGCTGAATGGATCAGATTGTTTAAAGGGGACGAAGAGGGTCTTTGGGGTATCATCTTAGTTTCTGAAGAGAAAACGAACGAGTGACTCAACACAAAACGAGCCATTTCAAGTTTATAAAATTAACAAGAATTATTCATCGATTTTATTATTCTGTTTCAAAACTGAATATTGCAATTGACTTTTAACTAATTTTCTAATTTCATCATTTTTTTAACTATGGTTTCAACCCAAACTTATATATATGCTTTTATCTTTCCAGGACTGTATATTAAAAGTTTTACTACTTTTTAACATGTTTCTTGCTTCCACGAAACTTCAAACAAGTTAAAAATAAACAAATCTCTTCGGAAATCAATATTGTTTTCGAAAACACATGTCAAACACCAAAAACGATCTCACTAAACATCCAAAAGTATGTTGAAAGACAAATTAAACATGAGGGTTAGATAAGATGGGAAAGAGACAAAGAGGCCAATTGAGAGGCATATATGAAGTAAATTGATGGAATTTTCCAGAACCTATATCGTAAACGCCGAGGTCATATTCGATGTAATATATTGAGTTAGGCTTAAGTCCATGATACTTGCTTGCCTCCAGACAAAATGTTTCATCTCTACATAATCATCTCTTCGGGAATCAGGCCGCGAGAGAACTCACCGTGTCGTAGTTCGTAGGTAGACGTCGACGGTTACAAAACTTCGAATGATGATAAAGGTGAGGTTAATTAGTGACGGCCACACGACAATAGTTCAAGATATATAAAGAAAACAGCTTTTTCAAATTTTATCTTAACAAAAGGATGATAGTTACTTGCGATGGAGTTATGAGGTCAATTAAAAACAATATTATCCTAAGTAATTAAAATTGAAACAAAACAAACTATAAACTAACCCACTAACATGGAGACACAGGGTAAGATGATGCCCGTCTCTGCTTTCGAGGAAGTTATGTGCTTAATCCTCATCACTTAAACAATATGGCAGTATCCTACCTCTGTTCACGCTTCTTGTATTGATTCCAGATATCATGCTCGCTTGGATTGTCTCTCATAGCTATTTGAACTCTGCTGTTGACAAGTCAGAGAAGTGGATGAAAATACTACTCGAACACGCCCAGGGTGTTGAGCTTGGCTTCAAAATCATTGGCTTTAATTATCACTGACGATGCTGCAACAGAGATTGATTCCGTAAGGCATGAATGATGATGCTTCACCTCTATGTAAAGTTCCAAAATAAGATAAAAACGTGTTTTGTAAACTGACTCATTCCCATCTTCTTTTTTCTTTCTAGGGACAAAATTTTGTTGCCCCCTCCTTTCCTCTCTCTGGCGTATTCGTTGATCATGGCTTCGCAATGTAGTGAAGAAATGCGATAACATTGAGGTCCAAAGAGAGTTATTCAAATGGTTGTAGAACAAGTCGTGTACAGCATTTTTGGGATGGAGTAGGTACAAAGGCTCTAGAAAGGTTAGCTTAGGATTTTGTTGATCAAATCGCCTTATGCAGTATTGTACATCCACTTGGCTGCCTAAAAAAGGTTTGCCGTCTCCCTTTACCAATTTACCATCTTGTCCCCTTTGATATAGCCATATAGGACATGGGATTGCTAATGACAAGTGATTCATGTTACTCTCGGTCTTAGTGCCTTACGTGTTAGTCGATTCTCGTGCAGGAATGTGGCTCTCGACTACAAAGTCTTCCATTTACAAGCAAGAAGCATGTGGTGCTATAGAATGGTAAGAGCTTAAAGTAAAATGGTCTGGAAGATACATTTGAAGTTGGAAAGAATTAATGTATATGGGAGGGTATAGTGGAGAAAGCGACTCCAAATAAAAGACTGATGTGGAAAGAAAAGATTACCCATAAATACGGCAGACTTGATGTGAGCGTCACTAATTCATCAATTAGGGTTTTCTCTTCCCTTTCGCTAAAAAAACATTTTATTCATGTCTCTGCTTCTCCATCAGCCCTTGAAGCTATGCTTTCGAAAACCTGTATTGGTAAGATCCTCTCCACGTATCTCTGATGCCTTCTCACCTTCCTTCATGCAAACCCCTCCTTGTTCTATCATCTACGCTGTTCCTTGTGGAGGGGATCTCGGAAGACTCGTGGTTATGAGGTCTAGCCGCCGCACTTACTTGGAGAAGAAGGTACCTCTGGAGTTGCTGACGGAAATGGGAGCGATAGGATCATCCCATGGCTGGGTGGCTACTCTCAAGGAAGACGGCATTTTGCGTCTCCAGGACGATCTCAACCCTGTTGCATCAGATATAGATCCGAAACGCATCCCGCTGCCTCCTCTTGTAACTCTGCCTCACTGCCAAACCAAGATCGTTACCAACGTGTCCATGTCCTCATCTTCTCCAGAGGATGAAGACTGTGTTGTGGCTGTCAAGTTCTTGGGACCTCAGCTCAGCTTTTGCAGACCCGCTCGAAGTCACTATGGGTGGATCAACGTCAGAATCGAAAACCCCTGCTTCTACTCCTCCCGTGTCATGTTTTCCAAGAAAGACGACATGTTTCGCATTCCCGGATCGGGAGGACACCTCATTGGATCATGGGATCTCCACGAACACAAGTACATTCCCAAGCTGCAGAGATTACGTTTCCGAAAGCTTCCCAAGCTTCCCAAGGCCAAACAGGAGCTTATGGATTTGTGTTGCACAACGGAGCACTTGGTGGAGTCAGAATCCGGTGAAACTTTCTTGGTTAAGTGGTATAGGAAGACCGTCCCCAAGACCATGAAAATGAAAACAGAATTTTTAATGGTGTTCAAGATAGACGAAGAAGGAAACGCTGTTTACACTAAAGACATCGGAGATCTCGTCATTTTCCTCTCCAAGTCTGAACCTTTCTCTGTACCTGCAAGCTCCTTCCCCGGCCTGAAACCTAACCAAGTTATAATCTATGATATCGACGAAGCTGGATTTTTCTTTCTGGAAACCTCAACTATCATTGGTGGAAATGATACGTTCAAGGCCCCTTACCATATTCCACCTCAACATATATAGACTATTACGTTGCTTGGAATTGAGTTTGAGTCTAGAGTCTTGTCTTTTATTTTCTAAATCATCCAACACATTATTTTTCTATATTCTGTGTGAGACTAATTTGCACATTCAATAATATTAGAGATCTCCACATCTTCATGAAGATGCAGTAGTGTGAATTATGATGAACTAGAACTCTGCTATTTCGAAAACAGGTTCTTTGAGCGAGCCTCTCTATATACAAGAGAAAATCTGAACGTGACAGCGCGTGGAGGCGGATATGCTGCCTAGTTCAAGTAGAGTTCTATCAAGAATGTCAGGAGAAGAACATTGAGGCGTTGCTGACAAGGTAAGTTGTTACCGGACCAAAAGCAAATGCAATGATGGGACTTTGGTCTTGCTGGTAGGCAGGCAACTTTAGCTCTTTTAAAATTGAGAAAAGAATCTTGATTTCTCGGACAAGAACAGACCATTTATTTGACAAAGATATCGTCTTCTCTTTGTTCTAAGGTATAATGATCTATGGACCTAACTCCTCTCTGGTCTTGGACAAATAAGTGGTCTGTTCTTTAGTCTTTACAGAGTCTAGCGCCAGACGGTTCTTTAGAGATCACAAGTTTGTAATATAGTTGTGAAGATTTTTCCTGATTTGGTTGCATATTCGAACTTTAGAATCATTGTGAAGTTTCTCATTGACATAAAATGAATTAAAACATTCGTTTAAATCAGCGGTGATCAACTTTAGATTATGCAGTTTCTAACACTAAAATATATTTCTTGTTGGATGTTTCCTCAGTTGATGAACATGAACAAGATCATGAACCAGAATCTCTCTCTGTCTCAACCAAAAGAAGTCATATATCCATGTTTACATAATTACAGAAACTGCACATAAAGTTCTTGTATACACTCCATCTTGCAAGTGTAATACCAAAATGGTGATCCAAGTCTCCGAAGGATTGTGTATCATCAAAATATGCCAAAAAAGCTTTAATAAAGTAAAGAATTCATGATACACAATCCTTGTGCTAAAAACGATCCACAATCCTTGAGATAATACCAAAATGGTGATACAATAAAGTAAAGAATTGTTGATAAAGTAAAGAATTGATGATACACAATTCTTGTGCTAATACCAAAATGGTGATCCAAGTCTCCGAAGGATTGTGTGTCATCAAACCTCTGCTTGTGCTATAAACGATGATCACGAGTTGCCAAAGACATGGAAGAAATACATAAGATATATGATCTTTGCCAAATGGCATACGTTCTCAAATCTTTTTGTGAAGAGCATAACTTATAAGAAAGAAACTACAGGGTCTTGGCCATATAAGTGGTTTGTTCTTTGCAGAGTTGTGCCTAGCGCTGGACAGTTCAGCAGGATGGCTAGTTGTGAAGATTTTTCCTCATTTGATTGCATATTTGAACTTTAGAATCTACTGAATCATCACCTGTAACGGTTTTTATTTTGCTCGTGTGTGATGCTGAAAGTGAAAGCTAAGGCGTGACCAGTGATTCTATGTATTCTATCACTTGTAGTTGGTTGGTCAGAGTGTTCATATAAGTTCACTCTCTTTGCTACCAACATAAACCCCATCTAGAAAATAATAAAAAATTTCTAAAGAAGAAAAAAAGAAATCAAAATTTGTTATATATGAAATCTTTAATTAAAACAATATGTCTAAAGAAGATATGAACTGTTACTGAATGATGAAAAATAAGTTGATTGTACTGCAGCAAGATCAACGAGCTCTTGGTTTCGAAACCTGAAGAATAAGATGCTTATCACATACCAAGGAAACAAATGTCCATAGGAGTATACTCTTGGAGCTTAGCAAAAGTCAAGACTTTTTTTCTTTTTGAAAGCAAGTTTAAAGTCTCTGTCAAACCAAATATGCAAATATTCAAACGAAGAACTTGACAACAAAATCTAGTAAAGCTTCAGAAATCAATTAAAAAAAATATTCTAGTAGAAGCATCTATCAACCAACAATATCACAATGTGAATACAGGTTCATAATTCAGATCACCTGATAAGTTCTCTAGTAACTTCTTCAGATTCAAAAGCAGCAAAACGATTTTCTGCTGGAATATCAAGTCAAATGAATTGACTCAACACAGAAATCCATCCACAAATGATTTCTGCTTAAACATAATTACGTTCTTGGGAGACTGATGAGAGATTATACCTAACTCAATTCCAAACTACTATTTTATTGTTTGAGGTGGAATATGATAAGGGGCAGGGATTTTGAATGGACCCTTTGTAATACTAAAGATGGGGGAGGGATCATTCAGAAGGACATAGCCGACTTCGTCCTCATCAAATAAAACGACTTTGTTAGAGCGCTTGTCCGTAAAGGAAGTAGAAGGAACACAGAAAGGTTCAGACTTGGAGAGGAACATGACGAGATCTCCAATGTCATTAGTGTAAACAGCGTCTCCTTGTTCGTCTAGCTTGAACACCATCAAAGCTTTTGTTTTCATTTTCGCAACACCCTTGTTGATCTTGGTGGTCTTCTTGTACCACTTAATGAAGAAAGTTTCACCGGTGGTTCTTGACTCCACCAAGTGTTCGCTCTTGCAGCACGAATTCAGAAGGTCCCGTTTGGTCTTTGTAAGCTCTGGAAGGTTTCTGAACCGCAAGCTTTGCAACTTAGGCTTCTTTAGTTGTTTATGGAGATCCCATGATCCAATGAGATGGCCTCCAGAACCAGGCATGAGAAACATCTCATCTTTCTTTGAAAACATGACTCGGGAGTAGAAGAAGCAGGGGTTTGCGACCCTTACGTTGATCCACTTGGAGTTTTTCTGAGCAGGTCTGCAAAAGCTGATTTGAGGTCCCAAGAACTTGACAGCCACGACACAGTCTTCATCCTCGGGGGAAGATGAGGACATGGACACGTTGGTGACAATTTCGGTTTGGCAATGAGGTAGAGTTACAAGAGGAGGCAGAGGGATTCGTTTAGGGTCTGTATAAGATGCAGCCGGGTTTAGATCGTCTTGGAGACGCAATATGCCATCGTCCTTCAAAGTAGCCACCCAGCCATGCGATGCCCCAATGGTTACCATTGCATCACTTTTATACACCAACTCCCAAGGCACCTTCTTATCCAAACAAATGCAGTCAGGTTGACCATAATACATAATCAAGAGTTTTCCCTCACCTCCTTTATAGTTGTCAGCGCCAACGATGGAACAAGGAGGGGTTTGCAGCAAGGAAGTTGAGAAGGCATCAGAGACATGTGGTGAGGATCTTACCAACACAGGTTTCCGAAAGCATAGCTTTAAGGGATGGTTGAGAAGCAGAGACATAATGTGATGTTTCTTAGCAAAAATGCAAGAGATTGGGGAGGAATTTTTTAAAAAAACCCTAAGTAGAATTAGTGATGTTCACATTAATACAGAGGAAAAAGGACTTGCCAACCAAGTTTTCCGTCTTAAATTTTTGGTCACATACAAATCTTAATTTGATTTTATTTTAATTACGGTCAAACCTTCCATATAAAACCCTTTTCCACCGAATATATCATTTAAATTTTTAATGGCGTTGCGTATTTTCGATGTTTATGAAATTCATACATAGACTTTAGTGTATGGTAGCTAGTACGATATTTAGGAATATAAAAATTGATGTGGTCACCACATATCTGTACGATTAATTAGGAATGCTAGTATAGGAAGCTGGGAATATAAAAATTTAGACTCTATAACTTGCCAAAAAAGTAAGACAAACAAACATGGTAATGTGTGTTCTTTTTTTTAAATCATTTTTTTCCTCTAGATGCGTATATTGAATACACAGTATTCCCATTTTAAAATACACTATTCCGCTATTGTCTATTCTCCTTGTTCAGCTTTGTCTAATGGATAATCCCATTGGAGAGATCGAAGATGGATGGAAAGTCGTATAATTCATTAGGCCTTGCAACTATTGACCTTAATTAAGAATATACAGCTTTTAATTTGACCAAGCAAGCTATGTACATCACAGACTGTACAACAAGAACAACAAGTGACTCAGAACAAAAAGAGGCAGAGGAGAATGCAGCAAAGGAAGAAGATTGACACCCGATGCAAAGATTCTTGTAGCTGCATCATCCTCTGGTTGTTGTTGTTCCCATTGATGGATCGCGCGTTTTGGTAAGGATGAGCTAAAGTGTTTGTAAACGTTCCAAACATCCTCGTGTGGACCATGTCCCCAAACATTCCAATAAGAGGGTACAAGAAACTCATCATGACTGCATTGGCGAGATCAGTCGATGATTCCGTTGCAGTGAAGCCACCGTAATGACGAGGAGACTGAGCTTGATTGTTGTGATGTTGCAAGCTCGGGTTTAGAGATGAAGCTGAGTGGATCAGATTGTTTAAAGGGGATGAAGAGGGTCTTTGGGGTATTTCCATAGTAGTTTCTGAAGAAGAAGAAGAAGACATGCCTCCTCCATAAAGAGGAACCAATGAACCGATGGAGATGTTGGATTTGCAGACAGGACAGTTCTGCTTCTGAGTATTGGAGACAGAAGATGACTTTTGTATATCTAACCATCTGTAAATGCAAGGCCAGCAGAAGAGATGCCCACAGAGAGTGACCACCGGATCGTGTGCAGGGTCTAGACAGATGTTGCAATCGAAACAGCCACTTTCGTTAGAGTTAACTTCCGTTGGGACAGTGATGAGATTAGGCTTTTGTGTCAGTACAAAACCATCACCATGTGCTCGTTGAGCATCAAACCTACAGAAATTGCCTTCCATGGAGATAGTAAGTAGTTCCTGATTCAGAAGAGATACCAAGTTATGCCACTGAAGAGCTCATACGAGGCAGAGAAAGATTCATCAACAGAAGCTATATGAATGATCACTATAAACGTAAATGGTTACGTCTGATGAAAGAAAAGAGTTAGTGATTGATCATGTGATTCGAAAAAGAAGTTCAGACTAGAAAACCAACACGCCAATGAAGAGGATTCAGGCCGCGAGAGAACCCACCGTGTCGTAGATAGACGTCAACGATTATAAAACTTCGAATGATGATAAAGGTGAGGTAATTAGTGACGGCCACACGACAATAGTTCAAGATATATAAAGATCACAGCTTTTTCAAGTTTGATCCTAACAAAAAGATGATAGTTACTTGCGATGGAGTTATGAGGTCGTTTACAAACAATATTATCCTAAGTAATTAAAATTGAAACAAAACAAACTATAAACTAACCCACTAAAACTAAACTAAACAGGAACAACATTTTAAATTAAAATTAATAAATAACTATATTGTTCAACTGTTCAATAACATTATATAATTTTAGAAACTACTCAAAACTGATGGTAAATTTTTTAATTTGTTACAACAGCATTATATCTGTTTTTACCAAATTATAATTTACACTTAAAGACTGTCCGTAACAGAGGACTCACTTCCCTCTGGTTCCAATTACTAAGCTCCAGCTGATTTCAGCATGGCCGGAGTTAGACGCTGCCGTTTCATGCTTCAAACTTATTATTCTTCCGTCTTCTTTTCTTTGAACTTGGTTCTTCTTCCTCTTCATCCACCATCTTCTTCTTGCTCTTATTCCTCTTCTTCTTCCGAGACGACTCTTTCGTCGGTTTGATATCAGGAGTGTCTACTACTGGAGTAAGGTCTCCATTCACAGTATCCCCTCTTGGGAACGAGCCTTCCTCGTCTTCTTCTTCGAGTTGCCAATTGCAGAAAAGCCCGCCATTGCTTTTGCCGTTAGCCGACATTGGCAATGGCTCTCCTGCTCCGGGAAGCAAGCTGTTGAAAGTGACATCCCCGTTTTTCCCACCTTTGCGCTCTAACAGAATCCGGTCTGGTCTTATTATTGTGCCGAGAATGCTTCTGTTCGGTCCTAATGCTAGAATAGATTTCGTGTTTGTTAAAGTAGATAAGGCCATTGCAAACGCTGATCGTATCTGTAAAAAGAAGTCGTCTTTAATAAGCATATACCCACCTTGTTAAGAGTATATACATTTCTAACAAATTAGAGAAGTGAACAGAACCTGAAAGTAGTTGAATGAGCTCTTGCCAATGTCATTCTCTGGTGCCTGGTTATCCAAAGAAAACACAAAAGTTAATGTTTTGTCACATACTAACGCTTGTATTTATCATACAAAACCAAAGCTCGAAAGCTGACCTGTGGATCCTCGATAGAGATGAGACCTGGCCTGCCTGCGTTCAGAAAACTGCAGAGACAAAAAAAGAAAGAAAACAAAGGTAAACTCTCCAAAAGACGCAAAAGGTAGAGTTCAGGAAGTTTAGATTGGCCAGTAAGAATGAGATCAAGTAAATAAACACTCCAATATCGATTTAGTTAGTTACCCTTTGTTGCCCTTTGAAAAGAAAGAACCTCCCATTTTGCATGATATACCGACATCTGCTGTGTTTAATTTTCGCCCGTAAAAGTCAAAGAATTTAACCTACAATATGGAAATAGAAGAGAGACAGGTTTTAGACAACAAATGAAAGCCAAATACAATCAAAATCTCCAAAGTCGTAATGACCAAAAACATACCAACAGAACTCCCAAATTATGCTCTGGTGGGCTTCGACCATCTTTGAGGTACTGTTTCATAAAACAAACAAAGGTACAAAACAATCCAATTTAGAGATTTATCTCTTTTGTTCGGAAAGTGAAAGATCTGGTAATGTGAAATTCAAGTAACCACTGTTACCTTGAGAAATGCAATGAGCATTGCTAGAAGTGCATATGAACCAATTCCACCACTGTACACCTGCAACAGACATTATAGACAATTATTTGAATGTTTGTGACTATGAACAAGGATGATATATACTAAAGAAAAAACAAACTATTTCCAAACCTCATTGAGTTCTCTCTGCTGTAGAAAAACTTTCAGAATTAGACACAATGGTCGTAGAGGAGGCAACCTTAATACAGCATCCTGAAAAATAATCAGAGATTTATCGTGAGATTACGCAGAATCGACATGATAAGCTGTTCAAAGGTATTTTTCAGCTGAAATTCACAAACATTTATTAGTAACAAGATTAGATCCATCGGTGGACTTTAGAGAATTAGAAACATACTAGCACAAACCTGTATAAACTCAGCTGCCTTTGGTCCATTCTCCATATCAAAACTGCGAAGCCAATGCAAAATTTAATAACTCATACTAACTAAGTTCACATAATCCATTCACAAGTCACAAAGCTTTCTTATCAAGCATAAACCACGAAGCTTTTGTTGAGGTTATTCAATCGGCTAAATATTCAAAGCAGACCGGTTCTGAGTTGGAAGCTAGTAAGGTAAACAGGAAAATAATAACCTTAGATCAAATGAAATACTGCTTTTCTTCTCGACAAACTTGATAATCGGTACACGAGCCTTAGCAATCACCTACACAAATCAGAGAGCAAATGATGAGACAATGTCTCTCTGATACACTGGCATGTTACAAAAGAAAGTCGAAAGATACCAGAATGTTCTTTGCAATCCCACTTTGCGACAATGCCCTGGAGAGTGCTTTCAGACCTAGTTGAGGATTCGTTATACCTGATTCCAGAATAACCACCTTCATATACAACCAAAAGTAAAAAGACTCAGACATCTCTTCAAACACAAAACTTTACAGTATCTTATAGACTTACTTATTCTTATCAACCAAACAAGAAGGTGCCAAAGATAAATACTTACATCAATATCACTAGTTGGAAGATAAAGCCCCGTCTTGTATGATCCAAAAACTTCTACCTGGAACAGAGAATAAGCAAAGAAATCAAAGATTGCACCTTTTGAATCAAACAATACTCACAGAGAAAGCTTAAAGGCTCTATCTATATTACCTTGCAGTCAGGCCAGATATACTGAATAACACTTCGAACACTATCCATCGCTGCATCACGCTGTGTTTTCTCTTCTTCAGTAGGTAACAAAAACTCGCAGAAATCAACTATCTCTGCAACATCAACGAAGCTTTTCAACAAAAAGCAACCAACTTTACAAAACAAAAACCTTAAAAAAGGATTCTTTTATCCCACGTTACCTTTATGCAACTGAAGCATTGGGATCTTAGAGCAGCTATCCTCATTGAACCAGTTAGTCTCTAACCTTGGCTCTTCAGCTTGTTTGTCTTTCTTCCTCTTCCTGCTCTTCTTCGAAGTGGGCGCCGCAACCGGGGTAACGAACTCGCCTCCGTTCTCATTCTCTCCTGCGGCGTCGACGTCTAGTGAGAAGAAATCTATAGTGTCTGACTCCACCGGCGTTGTGTCGAGGGTTAAATCGGAAATCTGGTTGCGGAAAACAGAGTAATTGTGGGAAACGTCGTGCGTTGATGGAGAGTGATTCGACGGCGGAGATTGGTTTGAATCTGAGATACAAAGTGGAGGAAGAGCGTCGTATACGAAAGCTGGAGCTTCTTCCGTCTTAGCTTCAGTCTCCATTGGGAGGAGATTTGATGGGGAAGCTGAATCTGGGGTTTAGGGTTTCGACGCCGCCGTGTTATGATATTACAAAACTAAAAGAAAAATGTCCGAAAGGAACAAAAGAAAAAAAAACAAAAGGGGGAAAATTATAATTAATTTATGAAAAATAAAACAAAATTTTCTGCATAAAAGTTTGGATCGGTTCGGTTTGGGCTTCTGCATAAAAATTTGGATCGGTTCGGTTTGGTTTGTGTAGAATTGGGATAACTCGGGTACAAAAGGTTTGTGATATGTATACAAAATTACAAACCGAATACAATTTGATTCGGATCGGTTAATGTATATCTTGGTTGGTCAGTTTGAATAATATAATTGAGAATCAACATGGAATAAAAAGAAGTGAGATTATGTTTAGATCATATATATTTATACCCACCTGAATAAATTATGTGAACAAAAAAAAAAAAAAATTAATAAAACTTGGCCTAATTTAATTATAAAAAGTTATCAAATATTTAGAAAATAAACCATTCATATATTTAAAACTATCCAATTCAATACGATTTCTTTAGATTCGGTTTGATTTGGATTTAAAAATTTATTTCTAATCGCTTCTTTCGGTTCTGATCATTTGCCAAAGCTTGATGGAATTGAACACATCTCGAATGGTAAAAAAGAAAAAACTACATAACCCCTTATGAATAAATGTTTTTGGTAAAATAACAGACCAAGCTAATCATATTAACAAATATTATTACAGCGACCGCAGTTGCCTTGCCTCAATTTTATAACTCCAAAATTGATCATGTCCGGATTCATTTTGACCTCCTAATGCTGAGAGATACCGAGATTTTCGTTAGTATAATTAGTTTGGTTTTATACTTATAGAAGAAGAAATCTGTTTGGGACAGGCGATTATGTAGCTTGTTATACATGCATCATTGCGACATCTCGGAGTTAAGAGGACCTTATGTTTTCTACTGAAATTACTCCTACAGAGTTATATTCCTCTAAACCAATCCTCAGAACCACGACTCAGCTTATATTACATATCATTCTCTTCTCACTGGCAATGAAGTTGATCTCGAGAGTGGTTCCATATGTTCTGTTCTTAGATCTGGGGTTGTTGCTGTAGAAATGGAGACACAGGATCGAAGAAGAGGTGTTCCAGCTCTACTTGAAGATTCATTAGGTACAGAAGTAGAAGCATTACGAGGTTGGATTGGCTGTAACTCAAGCTCAATACCTTGTTGTTGTTGTTGTGGTTGGTAGGTTTCAGCAACATCAAGCACTTGATGGTCATGATGGTCATATTCTTCGATAGATGCAACCGTGCTTGTCTCTGTCCTAACGGTCGAATCATCTCCGTAATAACCGTGTCTTCTTTTCTTTCTGGTCGCTTTTCCCCAACCTTGAATCGTGTCTCTTATCCTCTGAGGAATCAGAGCCGCTTTATAGTTCGTTCCCATCTAGGAACCAAACAGATGAAACAATCCATTATTATCCTCTAAAGGAGTTTTTGGAAACTGTTAGAAGTCGAAATGTGCAACAAACTTACCTGAGCGACCAATGCATATAGTGGCAGTGTGCTGTAGCTGCATAGAAACTGTCCAGCAAACCTACAAAGAGGAAATCCATTACATGAGACAAATGCGCAACAGTCATGAGACCACATCGGGAAGGAAAGAAAAAAAGGTTTCATTACCCTAAAGTAAGTCGGAAGTAAACGAGGAGATGATTCTTAAGGAAGCAAGAGCTGTATCCGAACTGCCACTGAAGATAAATCAAGAAGAAATGTATTGTAAGTTTCAAGAACAAAATCTATAAGCCGCAAAAGATCAATTTATTATATGGTTCATTTGTCATACCCAAAACCAGAAGAATGAAGCCAGTTCAAAAGAATTCTGTTGGAGAATGGAAACTAATTAGCTGCAAGTTTACAAAGACAAAAGTGGTTCGACCATGCGAGCTAGGGATGTTAAGTAAAGACTTCGCAAACCTGGAATAGAATGAAGTGGATAAGGGACAAGAGCAGTTCTGGTTTGTTGAACCAGAAAAGTTCATCTCGAGGCCTCAGCTTAACTCCGGAAGGATATTCTGTTAAACCAGCATTCTCCAATGCCAAAGTTGCTATTA
Source organism: Sisymbrium altissimum (assembly GCA_900406495.1). Classification (NCBI taxonomy): domain Eukaryota; kingdom Viridiplantae; phylum Streptophyta; class Magnoliopsida; order Brassicales; family Brassicaceae; genus Sisymbrium; species Sisymbrium altissimum. The sequence continues at coordinate 24,349 of OVBI01001492.1, forward strand.
CGTGTTGCAGCTTGGTACCAACCAGAAGAACAAGCTGAAAACAAAAAAGTGGAATCGAAATGTTACTAAGCTGCGATGTTTCAAAACAGAAAGCGAGAGCCCTGAAAAGTAGTTCTTACAGTAATAGGTATGATTGCTATCCAGAAGTAGAGATTTGATCCTGCAGTAGCAAGAAGCAAGATTGAAAACTTATCTTCTAATATGAAGATTTCTCGCTATTGAAGTAAAAGAAAACAAAAATGATCATCTGCTTAGTCATGCCTTTTATGTTGAAGAGCATGAAAGCAACTACGAACCCCCAAAGCGGCCCACTGCAGAAGATCATTAGAGAAAAATTGTTCAGTCAGTAATTAATGCATCCAATATGATTTGTGATACACAGACTACCATAGTGAAAATAGTAAGAGATCTCAGAGCTGGATAGATATAAAAGTAAGTGGATATATCACACTATGTTTCTACAAGCTAAGGTAGCTCACCTTACACCAACGATCCTTTGGAACTCTTCCTCCATAGAACGAATCATGTAGCTGTGAAAATCGTACTTCAATGTGAGGTGGTGATTCTGCTCATGAAAGAAAAAACAAAAAAAAACAAACAGCACCAATTCATTATATATAGTTGCAACATTATTGTCACTCATATATAGTTGAAGACGAGAGTGGAAAGAGCAAACGTTCATATGGCATAGATTTGTCACTCACCACTATGAATCCTTTCCTGAGAGTAAGATAGTCAGAACGAACAACAGAATGTCCGAATTGCCTGAAGAAACATGTCTGCGCAAGCATAAAAACAAAAGACATCTCAGTCTAGTTGAACCAATAATTCAAACAACATCTACTTCATGAGTTCCAAAAACTATCAACTTAGCTTGGTGAACATATACCATTCTTGTTTATTCCAACCATTAACTACAAAGTATAGAAATGCATATATAAAGTTATCTCCGTATTTTTCTAAAGAAAGGAGGTGAAAAACATACCACCCATACAAGCAATCTATTCTTGGCCAGAGGAGCAGATGTATGATACTGAACAAAAGTTGTTTGCCTTCGGAATACTTTTTCCCGTGTTATCGCTGCCTCAAAAAAATTAAACAAATTATTGATCTTTTCCCCACTTGAGACACTGAATGATCAAAGCCTTAAACTACATCAATGAACAAGCAAACAAAGCATAATGCTAAAGAAACTTGTTAACAGCATTATAATAATGGAGCAGACTGAATCTTTTGTGCTCACCTGTTAAGCAATCATGTCGATCCATTCGAGCTACATCTTCCCAAATCCTCCAACTATGAATCTGCATAGAGAAGCAGGCGAATAAAAGAAATATTAATAACAGAGGATCTTCCAAGATCAAAACAGAGAAGACAGCACGCTATCAAACACAAGATACAGTGATATAAGAAGAGCTAAAAAAGATATACTACCTTCACGATGGCAAGGAGCATGGTCAAGCAGCTGTAAGTAACATGTGTAACCGCCATTATAAAGATGAAGCGATGCAACTGTTCAAGGCCTTCGTATGAAACAAACGGCTCATGACCCTGCGAGATTGAATATACTCCCTAAGAAACGACCAGCAGATTTTTCTGCAATTAAGGTATTGTTTAAGTTTACCTCGCTGCAAGTAGCATGGTGAATGCCTTCCAACCTTCTCCTAAATATGTTGAAAAATAAGGATTTCGTTAGAAGATTCCTCTTGACAGTTGATTCGTTTTCAAGTTCCTCGTTAATCTCAGATCGTGTACAAGGAACGAATCTATCGTTGTAGAAACTTGATGGGACACATATGTTGGCTATTGTACTAGATGTAGCTGTAAGAAGAAGTGATATGAAGCCAAGCAGCATCAACTCTGAAAAAAGGAAACAAATATTTAGGAAACCAAACACACACACACACACACACACACACACACAAGAATGATCATAAGTTTCATTTCAGAAGTTTTTGGTTAATCAAATAAAACCTTCTTTCATCTTCTCCAATGCAGCAAACATAGGTTTCCTCTTTGTCTTCCTTAACCACTGTCAGAAGTTACACAGCGATTTAGACACAAAGAAGGTCAAGATGATGAGACAAATGAAACCAAAAATCAAGGCTGACTCACAGTGCTAAGACGAAAAATGGAACGCTCAACGATCAAAGAAACAACGACGAAGACAGTCAACACTATAGCAACAGACCAAGTAGGTGATAACGCCAACGATCTCTCATTTGAGTCTGCTTCATTGTCTTCTCCCTCTCCCATTTCTTGAAACGGATTCTTCCCTCCTCTTAAATCAAGATTCCACTGGCACTTGATTACAACGAAACTTTCTTCGCCGACGAAAAAATTTGAAACTTTGTGATACTACTCAAATAAAGATCACATCCCTTTCTTGATTCTATAAGTTTAGATTCCTTACCCTTTAAAGAACCATCAAGCTTCTTCGGAGTAAGTAACAGATTGGTCAAATCCCAGAAACCTGATTGTCTAAAGACTTTACTTCGATCTTTCTGCTAAGATTGTCTGCTAAGATTTGAATTCAAGAAAATCGAAAAGTTCTCTACTGTTGAAAATGTAAAGATGTTTTTGAGGAGGGTTACTACTTACTACTGGTTCATAAAAAAAACTTCATGTGCAGACATGGTTTGTTGTGCAACGAAGCCGACCAAATGAAAATAATAATAAATGTTGACAAAAGAAAAAGGAAACAAAAACAAAAGGCAAAGGAAAGGCAAAGGAAAGGCAGAGCGAAGATTCGACAGATACCCGAAGACAAGCTTCTCCCCACATGATATGATACTCTTTCAGTCATCCCTTTTCACTCGTATGGGACCCACTTCTTTCTCACTACTACTATTGACTATTCTTTTTTTCCTTCGGTGATCTGTTCCTATCTATATGAAGGTGCGACTTGGTTTTGTTCGGGTCGGTTCGGTTTGATCTTTTGGAGTTTTGTTTAGAAAAAATATATATCACTAATAACGGAATAAAATTATGGTTCAATTTGATTTTCAGTTAATTTGTTTATATCTAATTTTTACAGAAATTAACCAAAATTTTAGATATTTCAGTTAAAATCGGTTAAATTATGGTCATTTGAATAAATTGGTTTGGTTCAATTCTTCGGTTCAATATTTTTCATACATTCTCGAAAGTATCGTATAAGAATTTAATTAACCAATTAATAATGACGATTAAATAAGATGTCCAGCTCTCTAAGAAACTTAGCTGGAACTTGAAGCTACCTAAATGCAATAAATGCATTGGGATATGAGGTCTTGAACCTCCTGTTTATTTTATTTAATTTGTTAATTCGTTATATACGTAGTTGTTAAACAATTCTAGTTAAATTGGGGGAACCTACGAAATCTATGAAAATAGAAAGAAAAGCGAAATCCTGCAAGAGATTTCGAAGGAGGGCTCCACATTAGTCTTACTTCGCAGTTACAACTTTTACAAGTACAAATTTATAAGCCATACGTGTGCGTGTTGCCAACAAGGCAACAAACTAATAACTGATTAAGAAATTACTCAATAGTTTTGTTTATTTAACGAATTTTCCTACGTTTCTTACCTTTTACTCTCTTAGCAAGTGTAAGTTTTCCTGCTTGTGTTTTGTTAGTAACTTCTGGCCGCCTCGTTTCTATTTAAAGGATTTTATTCTTACGTGTGTCTATAGATATTACTTTTTAGTATGGTTCAGTAAGAGTGGAATGGATTTTTTAAAAAAGTCAATCTCAATGAAACTTGAAATCTTGATATATATTTGCATGCAGCTACTTGTGGAGAAGTGGGTTTTCTGGAAAAGAGAAAGAGCAACTCTCGTATGCTTAAACTCTACAGGATTACATTCATGTTATCATTTGATCGACGATTAAGATCTTCTTCTCTGTTTTTTCTTTTACAGCAAATTTTGATGTATAAGTTCAGGATATGTAGAAAGAAATGTTTCATCGAGATATGCATGCATCTCTCAGCATTCTATGTGTTGTTAAGGCGTATTGATGCTACTCTGAGCTTTATATCTTCGATCATGGCAACTAGACATGGCCAGTCCCCTGCAACTGTTGTTCCCATTCTAATTTATATTTATTTATTATTATAACATTTTGATCATTAAAATTTATTATAATTAACCTTTAGTCTGCATAAAATGGTTCAAAATTTTATTTGTGATGTATATTAAGAAAATTTATCATAATGAAAAAATTAGTAGTGCAACTAAAACCACTAGCTAATATTACAAGGAATTCATACATATCTAACTATTTTGAGAATTAATCAGAATTTTCGGATTTATTGTATCTAATCTTGAATGGAAAAAGTAAATCACATAAAAAGGACTTATGTATACATATCTCTACTATAATTGCTAACCTTATGTAAAAGAAGTTGGCTAATATCCCTCAATTTTCAGATGACAATAACGTACGATTATACAGTCTTTCCACCTTAATCGGAAAAACAAGAACCATCCCTCTATTGGAAGCAAAGAGCATCTTGTTGATAAGAACTCATGCCACTTTAGTTCTAGATCCTAGATTTGATTGAGTGACCACCTGAGTTAATTCTCAATTGTGTGATGGAATTGTTGATGTCATCTCCAAACCAATTCATGAATAATAGTTAGAAAGCTCCAAAGTTCTTGTTATCGGAGAGATTCTTCAATGGTGAATCTACAGTGAGGAAGTTGGCTTTACTTAAGCATTTGGAGAAGGCCAATGCAATGGATCGTCTACTCCATCATCGGAACCACGAGAAAAATGTAATATTCTTACGACAAAAATTTACAAAACGAATTTGATTGATTAAATGTATAAGGTTGGATACAAAAAGAAAATTAAACTGAGAAATATTATCTATGAATAAAACAAATGATTACAAGTAGGAAAATGGACTGAATATAAGTTGTTTATAGAGAGAAAATGTAAGTTACTATTTCGTAGTCAGATGAGTCGTGTCCCTCTTCTTCATTCCAGTCGTTCTTTTATAACTCATGTTTCCACTTCTTCTTCCTGTAAATCTCGAGTTTACTAACTTCTCCTGATTTTCAGGCTGTTAGTAAACTTATTTTGACTTAGTTCCGTTTTGGATAAGTTCGCAGCACAGACTTTCTGAAGACGTGGTGGGCTTCGCGGGTCCAATCTTTAATGATCGGTCCTTTGATCCAATATTTCGAAAACTCAATAGGCTTCGTGGGCCTTGATTCCAATATGTGGATTTATAGTCTAACAATTCCTTTTCCTCACACAAAAGTATGCAAAACTCTATTTTGACAGCTAACATAAATCACAAATTAAGTTACAATACCCATTTCAAACTAAGCTTGGATATATTTTTTGGGTATTTATTGTTTCTTAAGATAAATATCTATACTGAACCAAGAGATAACCAAACCTTTTTTTATAAATATCTGAATGTCCAATCTTCCTCTAAATTACCGAATCATTTCATTATTCAGTTACCGAGTCTTTATCAAAAAATTTGTCTTGGTGTTCACGCTTAGGTACGAAGTTAGTGTTAAAAGGTTGTACATCTGTAACAACTAACATCCATATTCAGAATTTCACTATCGTAACACAGCTTTAAAAACGGAAATTATTAGCAAAAAAAACAAATTCAGAAACCCATCAACCGTGGTTGGTCTGGTATGGTGGTACTTGATAATTGATAAGGAGGCAAAAGGTAAATTTAACATCTGACTTGAAAAACCTTTGGAGGTAACATGGTTGAAGAAATGCCAAGCAGGCCAATTGTGCATATTGTTCGCATGTAATATCATGTTGAACATAACTATATAATTCAACAATATACGTAACTTCTCTTAAGAAGTTATATTATGCCAAATATATATGCATTTGTACAACACTGGATTATTTATTACTTTTATATCGAATATGCCATAAAATTCATCCACATTACCTACCTAACGATCGAGGTCATGCTTAAATTAGTCTGAACAGTAGGGCACATATAAAACACCGCATATATTGCTGTCAGACTCACAAAATATTATAATTTCTAAACAAATAGCCTTTAATTATTCAACTAACTTTCACCTTCTTTGCTTTGTTTTGAGGCATTCAACTATTCACAATCAAAACGAGACAATGACGCACGAGAACACATATTAAAAACATATAACAAACGCAGTGGACGTTTTTATAATATCACGTGGCAGTTAACCAACCGCGTTAGCAGCAAGCTGTACAAATCTGAAAGCCAAATCTTTGGAGATTATGTAGCCAGACTTCAAATTTGTACTAGTTAAGTGTATATATGTTCATTAAAAAACAAAAGTAAAGTCAAGTGTGTCCTACTACTTAACTAAATAGAATCAATTAAACTTTCATTTTCTTCAATCAACATCCCGATTCACGTACTCTTGATGGCTTTTTCCATTTATTTTGTTTCTATTGTACATTTAGATTCAATATTGTCATCTTTACAAAGCTTCTCGGCATGAGACTCTTCAACTTTTGCATTCTTGAGGTTTAAGATATTAGACGTGAGACCCAAATTGCTGCTGATATACGTGGTCTACAAACATTATTACTGATTCAAGTTTATCAGCGTTAAAATATACATAATCTAACACCTCGCCTTGAATAAATGCAGTAAATTTTAATCGTTTAAATATTAAGTTGTGTTAGTATATGCAACCCATGAAAAGACGAATTTAAAGATCCCACTTCGACCCAAAAAAAAAAAAAAGAGATCCCACTTGGCTAGCAATAATTCTTTTGAAGGGGAAATTGAATCTTTGTTCTCCTCATGTTCTATTATCAAACACTCGTCCATGTGGTAAGAATGATACTGAACTAAAAAAATCAAGATTTAAGACTGTCATTGAGAATTGAGATCCCAAAATCAAGATTTAAGAACACATGAAGCGAAATATTCCTCAAGAACTTTTGTCTTATGGCATTTTTCACACAAAAAAAAAGAAGTTAAACAACGTTTGCTTTGGCTGTCTTTATGTAAACTCTAACAAAAATGTAGTAAAACTGGAGAATGATGATTAGTTTTAACCATCCAAAAATCCCCTGAAAAGCTTCAAAATATCAACAAAAGTAACCATACCGATCAAACAATCATCTTCATCAATCACCCACACGTAACTCACCCTGTGAGCAATCGCTTGTATCATCACAGCCATCAACGTGCTTTTCCTATTGCACACTATCGCCACCGACTTCCTCGCCATCCTCGCCGCGCTACTCACCGACCTTCCATAAGACTTCGTTCTCCCCACCGCAGGAGATTCTTCATCAGACGAAGAAGACCCCGAAGACGACGACAAGGAGTCCACGAGTGAGATCAAACCAACCATCCCTTTCTCTTCAAGAACATTCCTAACGACTCTCACAAGACTCTCCGGTGGGCCACTACCGTCTATGTACGACATTAGATCGCCGGCAGAGAGTGTAGCAACCGCTGCTGCTGCGGTTTCGTCGCAGCAAGCGAGCGTCATCGGCGATATCTCACCGATCAAAGCCACACGTGGGTCTTCAAGATCGCATCCACCGTCAACCACAGCAACGGAGATGTTATCAGCAATGGCACGAGAGATGGCGGTGACGGCAGAGGCGGCGGAGGAGTAGTAATCTACGGCGAGGATAGTGTGTGTGCTGTTGATCACGCCGAGTTCGGAGATAGAGAGAGAAGGTAAAGGAGAGAAGACGCTAATGGAATCAAGAAGGAACCGTATTATGTCTTCTTGTGTGATCCAGCAGAATTGGCGGCTGTTCTTGTGGGTTGTTGTTGTGGTGGTTAGCGAAACGACAGCGTTTTTTCGGACAAGAAGTTTTTGTTGTCTTCTCTTTGTGTTTGGTTTTGTCTGAATCGGAACAATCAGATTCTGTGCTCCTCCGATTATCAGATCAATAGCTTGAATTAACCTGAAAGTTCAAAACCAAAACCAAAACCAACATCAGAATTATGAATCTTATGAAACAAGAAAAGAAACAGAAACTGAGAAACTCAATTCTGTCTGGAGATCTTGATGTATTGTGTCACATACTTGCAGGAAGATTGGACATGGACGACGATGGAAGGAGATTTTGGAGGGAGAAGAACAGAGACAGAAGCGTCGAAAGCAGAGGAAAGAGACAAAACGTTCTTGTCGAATTTAGATAGGTAACAGATCACATCAGCCATACAGATCTTACCAAAACACTCGCAGTCGTCGCACTTGTTGTTGGTATCATCATTGGTTTCATCGTGATTACAGCTCCAGACGCTGAGGAAAGGTTCATCTGAGGATTTGAGGGCAGTGATGGCGTCAGCGACGGTGGCTGTGACGGCAGAGAGACACCGTAGCGGTGGTTTGCCGATACAGAGATCGGATACCTCGTGAGACAAAAGGGTTATTGCCATACAAGAAGAGTTTTATTAAGAAAGAATGAAAGTTTTGGGTTCACAAGGAAAATGTGAAGGAGAAAAAGAAAAGAGAGGAGAGAGTGTATTTATAAAGAATGAAGAGATGGGTACGGTGTAAAGTACATGTACAAAACTAAAGGCTACTTGGTCTGTCACGTCTGTGGTTGTGTACAGATAGATTTTTTACCTTTTTGTTGTGTTGTGTTGTGTTGTGTTCAGTACAAATAGATTCTTTTTTACTATAATGTTTAAAATGTTAACCCATTATTTACATGTGGTGACCAAGAACATTAGTGTTGTTTATTTATTAAAATCGTTGTAGCCTATATAAAAAAGATCTTCACATTTTAGAAACAAACAAATAAAACACAAATGTTCTTCGTCAGCATAAACATTAAGGGCTTGATTGGTTCACCCGCTACCATCCGCAAACGCAGCTTTTGCGGATGATAACGGTTATCAGCGTTTGACAACAATCACAGAAAACGCATTTTACCACTTTGTATCGTTCCAAATCGCTCAAATTCAAAAGGTATTTTCCACTAGCGTTTGCGTCGCGGACGGTTGCGGATGGGTAATAAAAAAAATAAAAAATAAAATATTAATTTGAAAAATAATAAAAATTAATTTAAAATATATATAAAATAATTCAGTTAATAAAAAAATTTTAGTAAATTAAAATTTTTAAAATTAACTATTA
>OVBI01001493.1:0-33414 GCA_900406495.1 Sisymbrium altissimum
GTATGGACGAAAGTGAGTCTTCCTTTGATTGTTTTGGGCTGAATCCACTTTGATGGGCTTCTATAATGGACCAAGATTGTAGGCCAACTCAATTTGTTGATTAATTCAATCTGGCCTGGTTGGAATTCTTCATTGAATGCACATAGGTCCGAATTCGCGTAACTGGAGATGGTCTGATTTGCAAATAGCATAACTCCTTCATTTGAACTCCGTTTGATCTGATTCTTGTTGGAGGAGTTCGGTAATTGAGCTGAGCACATTCTCCAAGTGGTTTCACGCGTAGAAGCCTCGTGGTTAGGAAGATAAGATACGAACAATGAACGTATGTATTTATTGCTTTTCATGATCATATCACACATAGATTTTAGAATGTTAAGAATGATATTTAATTGAAGTAAATCGAAAATACTCGATTTAGAATTGTCACTCACCATCTTTTCAAATAATTTGCTATACAATTTTCTTATATATCATCCAATATAGTTGCTTTTGAAACAATTTAAATATGCCAATTGCTAAAATGATTTTATGCATCAAGTCATATAAACTAAAATAAAAATCCATCATTTCAACACACGTAAAACACATGTTTAAAATACTGATAATTTTTTAAAAAAAAATACAATTTACTTCATTTTTTATTATTCTTATGAGATTTCATCAGTTTTATTGGACCGATAAACTAATCTTATCCAATCCACGTTTAATAAATCGATAAACTCAACTCTTAAGTAGCCGAAGGATATTACTCTTCCTTTACCACTAAACCAAAAGTATTGGTTTATTTTATCATATTTATCATATTGATTGTAAGTTATTCATTTGTAACTATTGATTGTTACTTCATTATATTTTCTGACAGTATATAGGATAAAGAATCCGCAAAAATACTGTCATCTATTGGTACAATTCTGTCAAATATATTAATATATGGATTAAACCATTATGACCATGTAATTCAACCAATTTATCAAGTTGTCTTGGGTTAATCGAAGAAGAAGAAATAATAATTTCACGATAAAATAGATCATATTATTTTCCAGATTGATTGGTAGTTGTTTTTTTAATAGTTTTAGTTATATTTTTTTTAAAAAAATTGACATGATACCATATTAAAAATTAGGAAACAAATATGATTATTTATCCTACAATTCCATCAAATACTGTCGAAACCCATAATTAATATTTGGATTTCTTTCTTGTCAAATGATGTTTTATATTACCAAAACCATCATTTCAAAACAAATAAATCACGTTTTTCTAGAGGCAGTTGAAATCTGTTAAGTAAATTTATATGATCATATGTTCTGACATTTATGGGACATTTTATCTCATCCTTTTCGTTTAAATGTATCCTTTTCCCACATCTCTCGGGCCGACAAAACCATTACAGATACATTGGCAAAATGGGTCTTGAGTGATGCGATTCTAAGGCTAAGGCCCCTTTTCAGCGTATTAAACTTTGTGCACACAAAAAAAAAATCATATTTTCTCAAATTGAACTATGTAAAAATCACTGTTATTTGTCGGTACAATTATATTAAATACATTAATCTGTCAAAAAGCATTATTACCCATTTAGTTAAACCACTATATATATATATATATACATATACAAATAGCTGTCTTGGGTGAATGGAAGGAAACAAATCCTAATCCAAAAAAATCCCAAAATACTATTCTGGATAACATATTCACTGTCAATATATCTTTTCCATTAATGATTGTGTAGTATGATAGATTTGAATTATTTTACAGTTTAGCTATCTATCAAATTTAGGAATACATACAAGCCAACTCATAATCACAAGAAAAAATAAGCCAGGTAGGGAAATATCCTAGAAACAAACTTGATGTTCTGTACTAAATCAAAATAATTGGTAAAAAAAAATAAACTTCATTTTAATTTTTATATTTTTCAAATTGGTAAAAAAAACACCTGTTTATTAATGGCAAATGGTAGTCAAGATTTCTTCCCCAGTTAGTTTAAATTTGAAGTTGTCTTTCTCAATAATGTATCGTTTCAAAAACCTCTTTTTTTCTGTTATAACCTATTAAACTCAGCATAAAACAGCAAACTAAAATATTTCTGGTTTCTTCAGGACTGTTGGTTCTTCATATAAAACCAATCAAAGGTAATTGAAAGTAAGAGAGGTGTTGCAAAAACATTTTAGAGGAATAAACAATATATTCTAGAAAATGAGTTGTTTCTCATGTTTCTCTTCGAAACATTCGGAAAATGAAGGTTCTTCCATGCCTGCTCCGTATAGGCAACCAGGCTCACCTCGTAAGCTCTCATTCAAACCTTTGGACATGTTTTGGCCAACATCTTTTAGATCTATTGAATATAAATAAATAAACCAAACAAAAATTCTGCTATATAATTTTCTGCTTGTAGATATGAGAGAAGGAACAAGAGAAGTCGTGGCCGATAATGCACATGCGCCATCGAACAACATCAAGGCACAGATTTTCACGTTCCGTGAGTTAGCCACTGCGACAAATAATTTCAGGCAAGAGAGTCTCATCGGTGAAGGCGGGTTCGGGCGGGTTTATAAAGGAAAACTAGATAAGACAGGACAGGTCAGATCCTGATATTTTCTCGAACAATAACGTTTCCCAATAGTATGAATTTTAATTTAGTATTGTCGTCTTATATTATATAAAAATAAATAAATATATTGGTTTTGTCTTACAACAAAATTTGAGTCAAACTCATTTCCGTTTTTTTTGTTTTTTTTGTTTTGGTTTTGTTTGGGTTGGTGATCAGGTCGTGGCAGTGAAACAACTTGATAGGAATGGATTACAAGGACAAAAAGAGTTCTTGGTCGAGGTTTTGATGCTAAGTCTTCTTCATCATTCGAATCTCGTGAATCTAATCGGCTATTGCGCCGATGGAGACCAAAGACTTCTTGTTTACGAGTACATGCCTCTTGGATCCCTCGAAGATCATCTCCTTGGTAAATCATCTTCCACTACTCAATTTTAATGGTTAACCATCATGATTTTTTTTATCAAATAAAAATAAATATGAATAACCAACTGGTTTGATGATGATGTAATTAAAAACAGATCTTGAACCGGATCAGAAACCACTAGATTGGAACTCGCGTATTAAGATCGCATTAGGAGCAGCAAAAGGACTTGAGTATCTCCATGATAAAGCTAATCCTCCAGTGATTTATCGAGACCTTAAATCGTCAAATATATTGCTTAGCAAAGATTTCGATGCAAAGCTGTCGGATTTCGGTTTAGCAAAGCTAGGTCCTATGGGAGACACACAACACGTGTCTTCCCGAGTTATGGGAACTTACGGTTATTGTGCCCCTGAATATCAGAGAACCGGTCATCTTACGGTTAAATCAGATGTTTATAGCTTTGGAGTTGTGTTGTTGGAACTAATAACCGGAAGACGAGTTATCGACACCATGAGACCAAGTCATGAACAAAATCTTGTTACGTGGGTAAGTTTTTATAAGCATATATATGATTCATTGATGGCTCATCAATGTAGACACACTGATTAAACAATCTACAACTTTGGCTTAGGCACAACCAATTTTCAGAGACCCGAATAGATTTCCACAGCTAGCTGATCCATTGCTTCGAGGTGAATACCCGGAAAAAAGTTTGAACCAAGCTGTAGCTGTAGCGGCGATGTGCCTGCATGAAGAACCTACGGTCCGACCATTAATCAGCGATGTTGTTACAGCCCTCAGCTTCCTTGGTGCATCTTTTGATATCTCCAACGCTGGCCCAAGCCATTTGCAACAAAATAGGCCCGAGACATATCATGATGCAGTTCAGTGGGATTAAAGTCCTAGATAAAGTTATTTGCGCATGTAGAAAAATTTATACGATATGACCCAACATATTGTATGCTTCTTCCATTCGAATTATTCATTTAAATTCTTTTCATGACGTATAGTCTACATCATTTTTTATCAATATATATCACCTATGCTGTAAAATACAAAAAAAGATGAAAAAATAACTCAAGTATAATCTTATAGGGTAAAAGCAACCAGCTCAACATAAATATACATATTCATAAGGTTAAACGAACTATAGCTATTATAGATATATTAAGAGAGGACCCGCCGGACCAACGTGGAAGTTTTGTTTCACTTTGTAAATATTTAATATATCTCAAATGTTAATATCATTTTATGTTTTTTATAAAAAAAATTTCTTTTTATTATAATGGCCTAAATAAAAACTAATGATAATAAGATACAAAATAACTAAAAGGTAGAAATCTATATATATAGAAGGGGATTAAAGTTTTATCTTCTTTTTCTAAATAAATAAGAGGCAGGTTGTAGATTTATAAAAAATTAGAAACGCGATAGGTTATAATAAATCTAATTTGCTATATATAGGTTTTTAAAAGTGATATAGTTTTTTAATTAGTCAAAATTATTAAATTAGTTTGATATAATTGTGAAAAAGGTGGCACAAAAATAATCATATATTTTATTAACGGTAGTTTAGATATTTAATTTGAGAGAAAAAAATCATTTCATCTATACTATAATGGTTGAAGGGATGCTTTACTGCATTGACATCTCAGCATTTTTAAACAAATAAAACTGAAGATGTATCATCAATTGATTATTTAATATAAAATTATCTAACTTAAATTTAATTATTAAAAATTTGTTAAAATGGAAACATACAATATATGAAATTCATATTTAATTCAAAAATATTATAAATATACAAGTATTATATATACAAAATTTAAATGAATTTTTAATATTTTTAAAATATTGGACACATAAATATAGAAGTGAAAAATATCAAATTATGGGAACAAAAAAAAATTTAAATGGCTTTTATAAACTATAGGACACAAAAAAAACTATACGACACACAAAATAATTAATTAATAATAAAGATATAATGAATTACTAAAAATAGAGAGAATAATGTCACACAAAATAGAGAAAAAAACAACAAAAACATAACAATATACAAAATTTAAAACCATGAAAAATGGATATAGTAAAATTTATGTGAAAAAATTCAAAATAGTAAATAAAAAAAATAATGAGTTAATATAATTTAGTAATTGGATGAATAATATGAACACTATTAATAAAGTGATATATGAAAAATATTATAAAATCATAAAGAGATTAATCATCAAAAAAATTATATTATTTTTTTTAAAAAAGATTTAAATGTTAAATTAAAATTTCTAAATTACAAATTTAAGAAGAAAAAAAAATCCGCGCATTTACGCGGATTCTCTTCTAGTGGTATATATAATTCTTGAACTTGGTTTAATCCTGTTCTGCTTAGTTTGCTCAGCTTAAAGAACAATTAATTGATAAGCTTAATCCAAATTGATCGAGAAAAAAACCCATATCAAATTGATCGAGAAAGAAATCATATAAAATTGATCAAAAAGAAACCAAGGATCCGAGCAAACCAAGCAGAACCAAGCAAACTTTTCCTAAGTTATGGATTCAAATTTAAAACATAAGAATCAATAAAAGTTTTGATACAAACAAAATAAAACTAGAGATAAAAATACTTTTATTTTAAATAAATAATAGTATTCATATTTTAGTTTATTATATTATTTATATATATATATATTTATATAATTATTAATTTATATTTTCGTTTAGGATCATATATTTACATAAAAATTTCAAAAAAAATTATCGTATTATTTTATTAATATATTGTTAAATATAATATTGATTCATTTTAGAATATAAAAAATTTATTATTTTATAGTGATTATTAATTTATAAATATTTATAATTAGCCATAGGCATAAATACTGTACCGAACCAAAGTTTGATCAATTCAGTTTGCATTCGGTTCATAGCACAAAACCGATTGGTTCTTTTCAGCTCAGTATTGATGAACATCGGTTTTAACTGTAGCTATATATATATGTCTGATTATTCATCATAGTTCCTTATCATTCTTCTTCTTGCGCAAGTCTTGGATGGCGTTGCGTCAAAAACCTTATAGAGTTAAACCTTCGATTCTTTTTTCTCTCTTTCGTTTCTTTACGGCTCTAAGTTCTAAAGGTGAACACTGATTCAAGCTCATCTCTCTGTAAACACTAAGCCAGAGGTAAGCTTTCCGGATTTGCATTTGATGTTAGTGTTTCAAGTTTGTTGTAAGATTGAGTCAAACTTGTATGAATTTCTTTTACTACACTTATGGTTTTGTAAAGTATGAATCAATGAATTTCTATTTGTGTTGGTAAGTTTGTATGTCTGGATTAGTTAGTTCGATTCATGTGTGTTTGCTAAGATTGATGTGTTTTTGTTAAGTCTATGTTAGTGAGTTTGATTCTCATGATGATTGATAAAAGTTAAAAGCTGTTGGTAATATTTTTTCATGTAGATGTCTTTACCGTCTGTTGGAGATAACAATGAGATGCCTAATGTGGTGATTGGAGGAACAGAATAAGAATTTGGGGAACCCTTTTCAGCTGGAAGCAAGAGAGAAAAAACATAGAAACAAAGCTGCTGTGATGTTCGACCGAAACCAAGGAAGAAAATTACTTCAAGGTCAGAGGTATAGAAGCACTTCTCTCGAACTGTAGTCTATATTCGACCATAGGTAATGTAATTGTCACTACTGTGGACAATTATTGAACTGTGACTCAGCATAAGTTGGAACTAGTTCAATAAGAAGTCATATTAAGGGATGTAGATTGTTAAAGACTTTTGAGGAGGGTAAAATTCAGAATGTGTTGAGTGGTGACAAGACTAGTAATCTGACGAGCATTAGATATGATGAAGAGCTTTTTAAGAGATATGTTAATGAGATGGTAATTTTGAATGAGGTACCGTTTGCTTTTGTTGAAAGTGAAGGTTTTAGGTTCTAATGTAGTTCATTTGTACGACCCGATGTCACGACGGACAGCCACCAAGGAAATATCTGCTATGTACTTGCAATAAAAGTTTTTTTAAGTTGTTAGTGATGAGAAGAAAAATGTCTCGTTTACAACAAACATTTGGACAGCTCCGAGTACTTCCTATAGTTACATGGTTGTAACAGTGCATAGGTTGATGTAAATTGGAAAATGCAAAAGAGGATCATTAGCTTCAAACACTATTGCTCTCAGATTCGTGAATGACGAAACACTATAGATAATGCAAAGTGGTAATACAGTTTCTCTGAATTTAGTGAAGGATGCTTTGAGACTAAGAGGACCTGATATGCTAATTCAAGATGGAGATCTTATGCACATGCGCTGCTGTGCACACATATTGAATCTCATTGTGAAAGATGGAATGGAGCATGTGAATAGAAGTATGGTTGCAGTTAGAAATGCTGTAAAGTATGTGAGGTCAACTTATGTTAGATTGAAGTCCTTTGAGCTGCGTGTGGAGACAGGAATGATTAATAGAAGCAGCTTCACATTAGATTGTAGTACAAGATGGAATTCAATATATTTGATGTTGACTGTTGCCCTGAAGCTGAGAGTTGCTTTCGACAAGATGATGGTAGAGAATAAGTTGTATGTTGATTACTTTCTTGAAAGGGAAGAGGAAGGCAAGAGTGACAAGAAATGGATTGGACCTCCAATTTCAAGTGATTGGGATGAAGTGCAAAGGCTGGTAAAGTTTTTGAAGATCTATTACATTTGTACATTGGCGTTTTCATCATCTACTTCAGTTACATCTACTTCAGTTACATCTACAACCTGTTACAATGAGATATTTTACGTTTGAAAAGAACATGATCTCATTAAGTAACAACATTGATGAAGCTGTTAGGACTAAGGCTAAAAGCATGAGGGATAAATTTGATACATTGAAGATTTATGTCATACGCTTATGTTGAAAAATTATTTTAGATTCTGAATTGTGTTTTATTATTGTATGCTTTGATTTTGGATTGATAACTCATTTGGTATTTTGTCTTTTTGGAGAATTTTGTGACTAGTGACAATCAAGAATTCTTAACTTTTTCACTTTTACTTATGAATTTCAAAATATTATAACTTCTAAGATCACGTTACCATATAAAGAGAGTTTTTATGTTTAATTTAATATTTTTAATCAACAAAATTTGACCAAATCATACTCAATCGAACTTAACTGAACTTAACTGCTAACCTAAATTTATCAAATTGAACCGAATTTTTACAAATCAAACTTTCATACAAATAATATTTTTCCTTCTTAACAAACCCAACTGAATTGGAATTTCAGTTTCAATTCAGCACAACTATTATTTTATATTAAACCGAACCAAACTTTTGAAAGCTAAACCAAACTGGGCCAAAAATAATTTGATTGGTTTACTTCGGAACAATGACCTCCAACCCGAATAAGCTGAAGAACAGAAGTTCCAAACCGAACTGTTGCTAACAAATGTATAAGATTTGATAACCTCAAAACCAAATTGATTGATCGGGAGAAAGAAACCATACCATCAAAAAAGAAAATGGATCCCATTAATCTTCAGATACAACCACCGCCGGTGAATGCAGTGGTGGCTGCCGCTATCGAAGCTTCCATAGAGAGGTGGCTCAGCCACGACGAGTATGGAACACAAATTATTCATTAGTAAATATGGAACACAAGTTTTAAGTGCTTGTGTGGGATAAAATCTGGATTTGTTTAATAAAATTTCAATTTTATATCATAGTCAATGAATTTGAATGTAGTGATCAAATTTAGTACACATAATCAAACAAATTTTTAGGTGATAAATAATATCCATAGAATCTGGATTCTATTTTCTTCTTTTGATTTTCTTTTTTTTTTGCTACGATTGTTTGTTTGCATTACGTGTATCTTGTCATATGTTACAGTTTGTGTAAATTTTATTGGAATTTTGCTTTTGTAGATACAGATTTACATTAATCTAAATTATAATTCCTTAATTTTATTTTCTTAAAATATAATAAGACAATTTTGATATCAATCTTATTATTTTAACCAAATCTCTTAACATTTTACTGTTGAATTTGGAGGAAAGTAGTTTGCTTCGAATAAAAATTTGGTGAATCATATTGACTTTGTTGTTGATGATGCCATATGACTTCTCAATTTCATATCCTTTTGTGCTGCAGCTAATAATTTTTTTTTTATCAAATTAAATTATTTAAGATATGCATTGCACTGAAATGATTGAACATATATATTTTTGGTCTAAATGGGTGAACATATTTTTTTAACTTGTTTTCAGTTATAATAAAGTTATTTTAATATTTTTCATAACTCATCTTACAATTATTTCAAATATTTTGTACATTTTCACAGAACAAATTCATGGAAAAACAAAAATAATAAACATCAAATCATAACTTATCACACTATATGTCCACCTTTACCAAGTGAATGATTTTACTGAAAAAATGATGTGTACCCAAAAAAAAATTTATAAGTGATTTCTTTTTTAATAAAAGTAAGATGAGATAAAAATAAAAAATATATATAATTATTATTTTATTTTTATTTATGATAACTAATATCTACAAGACCCTATGTTATCAAGTGTATAGTTTATATTTTATTAATGATATATTTAGTTTAAATTATTCTTAATGCAATGTTAGCACTTTCATTAAATTTCAGTAGTATTCTATGCAGTATAACATAAGACTAAAATTTTTTTTTTAAATGAACATGTTTTATTATAGAAGACTAAATTTTGATATACTTTGAAAGCCGAGGATTATAATTATGATAAAATATAATTATGATTATAATTATGATAAAATATAATTATAATATAAAGAAAAATTTATTTTTTTATTTTAAATTTTCATTAAATTTCAGTAGTATTCTATGCAGTATAGCATAAAACTAAATATTTTTCTGATATTTATTTTCTTGGATAAAATATATTTATAGATGTGAAAGTTTGACATGTATTAACAATTTTAATTTTTAATACATATGTATTATATATTTACTAAATTTTAACCCGTTGACGGAAAAAAAATTCTTTCATTTTTACCTTCTTACCGTCAAAGTCAAAATATAAGATATGTTGATTTTAGTTGAAACTTATTTTTGTCGGTTTATGATTTTAACTCGCGCTATAATACACGATCATGATTTTTAAAATAATTTTATAATATTTTATTTTAATAAAATAATTATTCTAATATAATTCGTTTTACATTGGGTTAAGTTTATTTTGGAGTTTTTTTTAAATCAAAATGAATTAATTCATCTTTTCAGAACATTAGTCAAATTTTATTCTGAATATTTTTATAATCTAAACTTGTTCATTCATTTTTTCGTTTTGCAGTGATATAAATATTTTACATGATTCATAAGATTCAACTTTATATAATAAGATCTTCTTTTTGGAAATTTTTTTTATTTTTTGAAAAAACTTTTAATCATTTTCACTTTATGATATACTTTTTTATTTTCCTTTTTTGGTTATTAATCAAGAAAATAATTTTTCTAAATTTGTAATTTTAGAGTTTTTTAGTTTTTTATAATTTTAAGAATTCAACAAATAAAACGTATCTTAAATCATTGAATTGCTACTTGTCCTGATCTTTTCATTTATTAACTTTGAATGTTGATACTTTATATAATAAGATAGATTGTACTATCTTATTTTGTACACTAATTTATCTTATATAAAGTCAACTTAATTTATTTTGTATAAATAATTGTAATTTATAAAATTTGAGGAAGTAATCCATAAAAAAATATACGTTTTGAATTTTTAATATTTATAAAAATATCTAAATTGGGCCCATTATGCCCCTAATTGACCCTTTTTTGTTCAAAACATTGTTTTTTGGGCTTAAAATATATAGTGGATAAGGACCGACCAGGTTTGTGTTCTGTCTCATCGAATCCTTTTATGTGTCTTCAATTGTTTATAATTTTTTCCCTGGAGTTTTTGTTCTGTCCCCACCGAATCTTTTTAAGGGTTTCTGTCGATGACGAAGATGTCGAATCTTCCAAGGGAGTTGGCAGAGGAGGTGCTCTGTAGAACTCCTATGACATCACTGAGAAGTGTCCGATCAACTTGCAAAACGTGGAACACTTTATCAAAACATAGGAGCTTTGCAAAGAAGCACATTGGTCGTCAAGCAAAAGTAGCAGCAGCAGCAAAGGAGTTTACGATGGTCTTGGTTATGGATTTTAAGGTTTATTTGACGAGCGTCAATCTTCACAGCACGCTTGAATCATGTGTCAAGTCTAAGGGTAAACTTAAAAGCTTAGACGATTCAGATGAAGTCGACGTATCTCAAGTGTTTCACTGCGAGGGTTTATTGTTATGCATCATGAAAGATAACGCTAAACTTGCGGTTTGGAACCCTTACTCTGGGCATACCAGGCGGATCGAGCCTTCTTATACATTCTCCAAAGTAGACTTTTATTCGTACGCTCTCGGATACGACAAGAGCAGACAATCCCGGGAGCTACAAAATCTTGCTTTTTGCTGATTTTGTTGGTCCTTTCACCACTACTCGTTCCATTGAGTTCAAAATCTACGAATTTAACTCTGATTCATGGAGGGTTCTTGATCTCACTCCAGACTGGAGAATTGATTTTTATCGACCTGGCATCTCTCTCAAGGGAAATACGTATTGGTTTGCTACAGGGAGGGGAAGTGGAGACGGTGATTCTTTCTTACTATGTTTTGATTTCACAAGAGACAGATTTGGTCCACGTTTGCCTCTTCCGGTTGAGTGGTTTCATCATCCTGCAGATACGGTGACTCTATCTAGTGTTAGAGAAGAGCAGCTTGCCATTTTGTATCAGCCATGGGATTCACAATGTATGGAGATTTGGATTACGACTAAGATTGGACCCAACGAGGTGACATGGAACAGCAAGGTGTTCTTAGAAAAGTGGATGAGGCCAATCTATCGCCTTGGCTTTCAGTTCTGTTCTGGAACTTTCTTGGTTGACGAGGAGAAGAAAGTAGCTGTGGTTTTTGATAAAGACAAATCTATAAATAATCCCAATCCCAACGTAGCTTACATCGTGGGAGTTGATGGATCCTTGAAAGAAGAGTATCTCGGAGAATCTGCAAGCAAAATTTATTTCCCACTTGTGTGCTCTTATGTTCCTAGCTTAATGCACCCTTAACTAGTCTTTATTTGAAATTACCTATTTCTTGTTTTTTTTTTCGTGTGCTATGTTCTTCGAACAAGATTATATATCACTTTTCTTTTCTTCCTTGGTTCTGTTGTAGTAGATTGAGAGAATTTGGACTCATTTGTATCTCAATAATTGTTCACTTGATTGTAAATACGTTCTTGTGAGACAATGTAAAGTTTTTAAGACGAAACTAGTCATTTGAAATGAACTTTTTGTGTTGCTTCTTTGTGGAGTTGTGGAGTGAATTTCTTTACAAACCAATTATGTGGTGTAAGTTAACTCATAAGACCTCGAACCAAAATTTTTTTTTTTTTTAATCTCTTTCTCTGTTTAATCTCTTAAAATCATTTTTAAAGTCTATTTAGTAGACATATGTTTGTCTACAAACATTTAGCATATTTACAGCAACATTATGCATTTATTTTAGTTTGTATACATTTGCGAGAATTATCATTAGATTTGGTAGATTTCAAAAGTCAAATTAGTATATTTATATTTAGTCTGTATATATTCGATAGACTAATCTTAAGTATACGTATTTTTATGTTTAGTCTGCGACCCTGCGGTCACTCGAAAAATACACTTAATTTTTAAAAATATATATATAATACAATCATAATTTATTGATAAAATTATAGAGTTCAAGCGTATGAATTTGAGAAACCCAATTCTTGAATCTCCAAATTGAGAGACAAGCCACAACAGACTGCACTATACGCATAAAAAAAGAATACAATACTTTGACGACTTGACTAAACTGACTAAATAGAGTGTGGTAGTTCAATTTTGGTGGAGTACAAGTATAATTTAGAAAGGTATTTATTAGAAATTTTAGGATAAATTGTGTCGGGATAAGTGTGATAAAGGGATTAAATTTTGAGTTATTGAAGATTTTAATACAGCTCTGTTGGCAAAACAGCTATGGCGCTTAATGGAGCATCCAGAGTCACTATTTACAAAGGTTTTTAAGGGAAGATATTACAGGAATTCGGATCCTATGGATCCAATTAAATCATATTTCTCATCTTATGGATGGAGGAGTATCACCTCTGCTATATCTCTGGTAAACAAAGGACTAATTAAAAGGGTGGAATCAGGGACTTCTATCTCCGTATGGAATGATCCATGGATTCATGGCCCACGCCCGAGACAAGCAACATGCAAATTTAATACTTATCCGTCTTTAATGGTTCATGATCTGATTGATCCACAAACTCGTATGTGGAATTTACCCTTTTTGGAAGCAATTATCATCTCAGAGGATACAAAGGTTATTAAGCAAATGCCTATCCGGCATTCACTTAGGCAGGATCAGATTGGATGGCATTTTACGAAGACAGGTACATATTCTGTAAAGTCATGCTACACTGTAGAGCAAAAATATCCAGAGAGGAATAATGGGATCGAATACTTTGGACCGGATGTAAAACCTTTGTTGGCTTACTCTTGGAAGATAAAATGCCCACCTAAGATTAGACATTTTATTTGGCAAGTTTTATCGGGCTGTACTGCAGTGAGTTCTACGTTGAAAACTCGCGGATTAATTGCGATGGGTAATGCATGAGGTGTGGGGCAGAAGAGGAATCGATAAATCATGTGTTTTTTGAATGCCCTCCAGCGATTCAGACTTGGGCAATTTCGAGGATTCCTTCGATTTCAGATGTTTTTCCTATGAAATCGAGTTTTGCAAACTTAGATTTCCTATTTTTGCGTCTTCCAAAAGAGGTTGCGGATAATTATTTTCCATGGATTTTATGGTATATCTAGAAAAGTCGTAATGATAAAGTGCATAATAACAAAGATTGGACTCCCCAAGAAATATTGCGTGTAGCAGAAACAGAAGGTAAACTTTGGGAAAAGGTCCAAAGGACGGAGGAAGGACTTCATTCAAAGGTTATGACCTTCTCACAGGTCCCTCGAGAAAAAGAAGGCTGGTGGTGTTTTGTAGATGGGGCATGGAAGGATACTAATTCTTTCTCAGAGAATGGCTGGTTATGTAGTAAAGAAGGTACGACAGAGAGGATGATGGGTACTCGTAATTTGGACTTTAGCCTTTCCTCATTACATGCAGAAATAGAGGCCTTATTATGGGCCATGGAATGTGTCTCTACCTTCCAACGTAATGTGACGTTTGTGACTGATTGTTCTGAAGTGGTGAAGATGGTTTCAAACCCTGAAGACTGGCCTACTTTCTCACAATATCTTGACGCTTTTGAGGAATGGAGAGGATGCTACGAGACTTTCACATTGGAGCTTGTCCCACGCCCACAAAATCAAAAGGCGGATAAACTGGCACGGAGTGCTCGAGTCCATCCTACAGCGATGACCTATATAACTTCAGTTCCACCAACTTGGATGGATCCTTCCTTTTAAAGCTTTATCTCTTATCATTTATATTGTTGTCAAAAAAAAAAAACTGACTAAACAGAATTTGCCAGCTCAGTTAGATGCCAACTCATCAATCTTGGATTTGGGCCATAATAAAGATTGATGCCCATCTGCTTCACAGATCGGGCTTTGAATTTATGTCGACAGATGATGAGAGAGAGCCTCGAGAGCCTTTGTAACTTAGAGATCTATAAGCTGTTCCTACCATGTTTTAAGCCGTTCGATCTCAAAGAGGAAATCAAAGGTGTTAGATATGTGGTATGTTTTAAGCTGTCGGATCTCAAAGCGAAAAAGATGTTACAACTGTGGCATGTTTTTAGCCGTTGAATCTCAAAGAGAAAATCAAAGGTGTTACATCTTTGGCATTTTTAGCTGTTGGATCTTAACAAAGAAAATTAAGGGTGTGAGATCTGTGGCATGTTTATCTTACCTTATCAACTAGGGAGGACTTATTGGATCATGAATTTGAAAAGATTTGGATTTATACAAATTCAAAGTAATTTTTTATGAATTTGGGATTTGAGAAAATTCTATTTGGTGATTTGAGAATTTAGGTTTGGGATTTCAACAAATTCTTATTACAAAAATTAGGTGATTTGAAGGAATTTAAAGAGATTTGAGGAAAAAAAAAACATTATCTGAATCAATCCATAACTGAATCAAACGTGCCCCAACCTTTGCTTGAGCCTCTTCACCCCATAACTTGAACGAGCCATGTGCCTTCACTATTCCTCATACTTGCCTCAGCTTATGTTTTTTCAACAGTTTATTAACATATGGCTGATTCTCAACAAATAGCCGCTTGGAAAGCCGCAAGAGCTTCAGGTTCCTCCTGCCCTCTTCTTGCAAAACAACTATAAGCTCAGCAACATAGATGAGAAATATGTTGAAATTATCATTATGCTTACAAGCCATTAGAGAAGCAAGAGCATCAATCGTTGTGCTCTCAAAGAATTATGCTTCTTCGATATGGTGTTTAGATGAATTACTTGAAATCTTAGAGTGCAAGGAAGCTTCATGGCAGATTGTGTTGCCCATTTTTTACGACGTTGATCCGTTGGGTGTTCGGAAACAGAAGGGGGACTTCGGGATCGCATTCGAGAAAACCTGAGAAGGTGAAACAGAGGAAGAGAAGCGGAGATGGATCGAAGCTTTTGCATATGTAGCAACCATAGCTAGAGAACACTCTCGTAACTGGTTTGTTACTTGTCTCTTTTGTCTCAGTGAACCAGCATCCTTTTATCTTTCTTAATCTGTGATTCAGTGGTGGAGTTTCAATAATTTAAAGAGAATTTTTTTTTTCCTATATTTGTCAAGACTGATGAAACTGCCATACTCGAAAAGATTTCCACAGATGTGTCCAATAAACTGAAAGTGGAAGAGCTGAAAAAGAGTTTATGTCTCTTGATGTGGACCAGAATGGTTTCATAACTGTAGCAGAGCTTCGATATGCAATGACAAAAGATGGGGACAAAGTAGTGACGTGTGTGAAGAAACTAACAATCAGAGGTGTGAGCATGACAAGGCAATCCGGAGGAATCATTTCCTTGATAGAAGCACAGATTCTGATTTGTATAATGACTGATTTGTAACCATGAGCCAATCCGAATATAACACTAGTGGCTACACCAGTTCTGCATGAGTCTGGAACATCTTGCACAGGGCTGCAAAAAGTACTAATTTATAATACAAGCTGAAAAAATGATAGTAATTAAAATAGTGAAAGTACTAATTTGTAGGTGTTGTTAATGTATTATTCAGTGACAAAACCAATGATAGGTCCAGCCTAGAGACCAAGACAGACACAGGAATAGCTGTATGTAATCTAAAATTGTGCACCAAAATTATAATAATTCATTATACTAGAGACGTTCAAATTCAAAAATGCAGGAAGAGATGACAACAGTAACCACTCTTATTTGCAGGCAAGAGTCTTACCAGTTCTTTACGACCTTTTGTGCTCCAAAGTTGAAGATGGTAAAGGAAGACGGCAAGCCAACCCATGAAACAATAGCAATTCCGACAGTCATGATGACAGTTAAAATGATGAGCCGATTCTTAAACGCCGGCTCAATCTCCTTTAACAGCCTTAATCTCAAAGAAATCAGTGGCGAAGAGAATTGTGATCAAACAAACCAAGATACCCATTGAGCTGATGAGCAACGGGTAGCACATGGCAGTGAAATCTGTTAACAAGAAAAGTGTTTGTCTCAGAAAATGTGTTTACTGAATTGTTTGACTTGCTTTATTGAAACAAATGAAAAATGTCTTAAATAGACCTGATTACAACTGAAACCCGAAACTAACTCTAAACAAATAAATGCTAACAAACCGAGTCTATCTCCTACAATATCGAAGACTTATTCAACCAAAGACCAAGTAAACAACTTGTTTATTCAAACTCAATGAACGGCTCTTTTATTCTTCAATACCTCCCCTAAACTGGAATGATTCCAGTTTAATCTTCTTTCACACACACTCCCACTCTGCTCATCAGCTTCTCAAAAGTCTCAAGCTTGACCACCTTAGTCATGAAATCAGCTAACTGTTCTTGCGTTGGACAAAACTCGAGACGTATAGTTCCGTCACTCACCAAATCACGCAAGAAATGATATCTCACATGAATATGCTTACTCCTTCTGTGCAGTACTGGATTTTTTGAAAGCTTTGTAGTAGAACTGTTATCGCAGTAAAGCATTGTACCTTCTGTCTGAGTTGCCCCAATCTCTTCCAACACGTTTCTCAGCCAAATTCCTTGACACGCTCCATGTGCTGCAGACACGAACTCAGCTTCTGTTGTGGACAGTGTTACGATCGACTGTTTCTTAGATGCCCAAGATACAGCTCCTCCACCCATCATAAACACATAGCCTGATGTACTCTTTCTGTCGTCAGTATCTCCTGCATAATCACTGTCCACAAAACCCACCAACTCTTGTTCTTTCCCACGTTTATACTGAATTCCATACTCCACGGTTCCCTTTACATACCTAAGTATTCTCTTTGCAGCCAACATGTGTTCTTCATATGGCTTTTCCATATACCGACTCACCAAATTAACTGAATAAATCAAATCCGGCCTTGTTGCAGTCAAGTATCTGAGACTTTCTATGAGTTGCTTGAAAACCGTTGGGTCTGCAACTTCTCCAGCCCCTTCTTTGGACAATCTCTGATCGGGAACTATTGGATTCCTAACTTCATTACAATTCTTCATTCCAAATTTCTCCAATATCTCAGTTGCGTACTTCTGTTGGTTAATGAATATTCCAAATTCATCTTGAATGACTTCCATTCCCAAGAAATACTTCATTAATCCAAGATCAGTCATCGAAAACTCATTCATCATTGATGCCTTAAAATTTTTGAATAAGGTTTCAGAGTTACCCGTGTAGATGAGATCGTCGACATAGACGCTGACGATCAAAACCTTCTCCTACTCTGCTTTGATGAATAGTGTATGCTCGCAATAACATTTCTCAAAGCCTTCCTTTGCAAAGTATCCTTCAATCTTGCTGTACCACGCCCTTGGAACCTGTCTCAGACTATACAGCGCTTTTCTCAGTTTGTATACTTTGTCTGCTTCCTCATCACTTTCAAATCCCTGTGATTGCTCTACGTACATATCTTCACTGAGTTCTCCGTGGAGGAAGGCGCTTTTCACATCGAGTTGATACACCTTCCAACCATTGTGAGCTGCTCTTGCAAGAATAGTTCTTATCGTGTCCCATCTTGCTACAGGGGCAAAGACTTTCTGAAAGTCAATGCCTTGTTTCTGATGGTAATCCTTTTGCCACCAATCTTGCCTTAAACTTCTCCACTTCTCCTCTCTCATTGAGTTTTGTTTTGTAAACCCATTTCACCCCGATTACTTTGGCTCCGGCTGGTATCTCTACAAGCTCCCACGTTTTGTTTTCTTCGATTGAGTTGATCTCTGTTTCCATCGCTTTCCTCCATTTCTCATGCTTTACAGCCTCTTCAAAGCTATCTGGATCTTCGGCGGAGACATAAATTGCCATAACATCATCACCATTTATAACCAACAGACTTTTATCACCAGTGACATAGTCTTTCATCCACACCGGTGTTTGTTTCTGTTGGCCAGATGTTTCCCTTGTGGCTGATATGTTGGTGCGAGTCTGAGTTACTGCTGCCGGACCAGTGCTTTCTTCTGTTACTGTTTCTTCGTTTTCTGTTTCTGGATCCTCTCCGGTGTTACTCAGATCAGTCTCTTTCTCCTCTGGTTCTTTCTCCACTTCATCCCACTGTAACCCGATGTCATGTGGCCCTTCTTTCCATTCCCACTTCTTGTGTTCATCGAATTTCACATCTCTGCGGATGATAATCTTTTTGGTCTCCGGATTGTATAGCCTGTACGCCTTTGATTCTTTACTTACTCCAAAAAGAACGCATTTCGTGCTTTTCTCGTCGAGTTTGATTCTTTTCTCATATGGGACGAGAGCATACGCCACACACCCATATACTCTGAGATAATCCACTGCTGGTTTACGTTTGCTCCATCTCTCTTCCGGTGTGACATCTTCAAGTGCAGCCGATGGACTCCTATTCAAGATATGGACTGAGTACTGAACTGCTTCAGGCCAAAACTTCCTCGACACTGACATTCCTAGGAGCATGCATCTGGTCATGTTCATGATGCTCCTATTCTTCCTCTCAGCTATTCCGTTCTGCTGTGGGGTATAAGCCGCCGTGAGTTGACGCTTGATGCCATGCTCTTTGCAGTACTCTTGAAATGCTGCAGAGTTGAACTCCCCTCCTCAGTCTGACCTTAGACACACTAGATTCATCCCCAACACGTTCAGCCATCACTTTGAACTCCTTGAACGTATTTAGTGCCTCAGACTTCTCGGATAAGAAGTAACTTCAGCACTTTCAACTATAATCATCGATGAAATTGATGATATATCTCTTACCGCTTTCTGAGACTAGGGTAATTGGACCGCAGATGTCTGTGTGTACCAGTTGCAGTCCTTGGCTTGCTCTCCACGGCTCCTCTTTGGAATACTCTCTCTATTCTTCTTGCCTCTCATGCACACATCACAAACTCCTCCTTCCTCGTGTGCTAGTTGAGGTAAGCCGTTCACCATTTCCTTCTCAGCCATGGTTTTCAATCCTCCTAAGTTCAGGTGTCCGAATCTCTGGTGCCAGAGATCTTCTTCTCTTATTTGCAAACAGCTTGCGTCTTTCACCTCCTTTGCTTCTTTGATCGTTGCTAGAACAACAAACATCCTGTTTCTAGACATGGTTGACTTCATCACCACCCGTCGTTGTTGTTTGTGCCATATCTCGCATACGTCATCATCTATGATGATTCTCAGGCCTCTTTGCTGTAATTGTCCCACACTCAACAGATTGTTTTTGAGTCCAGGGACAAAATACACCGATGAGATCACCTGCGTCAATCCGTTGATCTGCAATCTGAGGTTACCTCTTCCTTCCACCACCATTCTGCGATCATCTCCAAGTTTGACATTTTGCTTGAATGAATTATCGAAGTCAATGAACCAATCTCTGTTGCCGCACATGTGATTAGAGCAACCGGAGTCTAAGATCCAGACTTGTTCTGTTTCACCCTTCTGCATCTCGACGTGCGCCATGAGTAACACATCTTCCTCAAGCTCCGCATAGTTTGCATTCCTTTCCCAGTCAGGACACTCATTCTTGTAGTGTCCCATCTTGTGGCATTTGTAACATTCTATCATCTCTTTGTTACTACCTCTACCTCGGCCTTGATATCCTCCACGCCCCCTGCTTCTCTGATATCCTCCACGGTCTCTTCTTTCGTCCGATCTCCATCTGCTTTCCATCTTAAGTGCATGATCCTCACCTCCATGTCTATTTAACTTTTGCTCATGAACCATCAAGGAGCTTTGTAAGCCATCAACGGACATTTCTTTGATGTCATTTGATTCTTCAATAGCGCATACAACATATGTGAACTTCTCCACGAGCGTCCTGAGTACCTTTTCGACGACCCTTGAATCTGGCATCTCCTCCCCGAGATTCCTCATGTCGTTGACCACCACCATCACTCGTGAGAAGTACTCTGCGACAGCCTCTCCTTCTTTCATCTCCAGCACCTCAAAGTTTCTACGCATCCTCTGCAGTTGTGCACTTTGAACCCTTTTGTTTCCCTGGTACTTGTTCTTCATTGAATCCCATAGATCTTTGGCCGTGTCCTTCTTGAGAATGGTTTTGAGGATGGCTTTGTCAATAGAGGCGAAGAGGTAATTCTTCACCTTGAGGTCTCTGAGCTTCATCTCTGCTAGCTCGGTTCTTTGAGCACCGTTAAGGATCGCGGTTCCTTCTGGTCGTACAACGCCGGTCTCAACGAGCTCCCACCATTCCTTTGATCGAAGGAGATTCTCCATAAGTATCGCCCAATACTCATAATCACCATCGAACTTTGGTATGCTCAATAATGCATCCTTCTCACTCATCTTTCCTTGTACCAGGCTCGTTAAAGCTCTGATACCACTGTTAACAAGAAAAGTGTTTGTCTCAGAAAATGTGTTTACTGAATTGTTTGACTTGCTTTATTGAAACAAATGAAAGAGGTCTTAAATAGACCTGATTACAACTGAAACCCGAAACTAACTCTAAACAAATAAATGCTAACAAACCGAGTCTATCTCCTACAATATCGAAGACTTATTCAACCAAAGACCAAGTAAACAACTTGTTTATTCAAATCAGTGGCAAAGAGAATTGTGATCAAACAAACCAAGATACCCATTGAGCTGATGAGCAACGGATAGCGTACGAACAAATCGTGGTTAATTCTAAAGGAAGAGATCGAAGCACCAACAAGGGCGGCACATGAAACTTCAGCATACGACCCAAAGAGATCAGATCTCATACCAACAATGTCAGAACCGAGGAAAAGGAAGCATTGTTGTTTTTTTTTTTTTTTTACAGTGAGGGGGATGATGAAGCAAAATGGAAGAACTGAGGAAGAAAAAGCATCGTTGTTTTCTTTTTCTTTTTATTTTTTTTTCTCGGCATAAATGTTCATATACAATAAAATAGTTTAATTTTCTCAAATACCGTCTCATTAGGTGGTATTTTTTGTTTAGTAAATTTTAACTGGAAATCATTTCTCAAATATTTTAAAATAACTTTTGGTGGATTTTACTAATCAAATCCTTATTTTTTAATAAGAGAAGATTTAGAACATGTTTTATAAATACTACATACAATAAACTTGGATTTAAAACATGTTTTATAAATCTTAAATTCAATAAGTTTGGACTTCTAACAGTTTTTATAAATACTAAATCCAATAAAAGGAGATTTAGACAAATCCAATTTTTTTTTAAAATTCATGATCTAGTAAGTCCCCCTAGGTTTTTGTAGCGTGGAGATTTTTATAATATTATTTTTATAAAATATTTAATGAAATATTATATATATATATATATTAATAATAGTAAAAAATTATACATATATATATTATATTATATCACTAAATATACATATTATCAATGAATCAATTATTTATATATTTATCATCTAAAATTATTATAATTGTTTCTAATAAAAGCTATTGTAGAAAATTTAAAAGTATATAATATCTATTTTATTAGTATAAAAATTAATTGGAACCATTGTATGACCTAAAAATTAATCATATACAAAGTTCTTTTATTAATATATTTGATTTATACTAATTATTTTTTGGGTCACCAATATATATATTAAGTTATATATTATTAATTATATAATTGAAATAATTATCTTAAATTATGAAAAAATCTAATATAATATTAAGTTAGTTTCTTATTAATATAAACTTATAGATATTTTTATTATTTTCACTATTTTTAATATTTTTTATTTCTTGGTTATTAAATTTCTTCTAATTTCTTTTTTTGCTACCATATATATTATAGATTATATATAGTTAATTATAAAAATGAGATAATTTATTTTAAATTATATAGGCTGTGATTGGTATTGTAGCTTTAGAGACTTTAGATATTGTAAAGTTATTAAAATTAAAATTTTACCAATCAGACTTTAGGCTTTAGAAAACTTAAAATATCGTGTAAAGCCTCTAAAACCATTTTTTAAAAAAAACCTTCTATATTGTTCATCTTTTTTTTTTAAGTTACAATTTCAGACTTTAGACAAAAGTCACAATCTTTAAAACCAAAATCTCTATAGTCAAATCTTAAAGCCAAAGCCTAAAGTAAAAGCCTCTACCAATTACAGCCATAGCGTCCTAATCTAATATTAAGTTAAATTTTTATTTAATAAAAATTTATACATAATTTCTTTATCTTATATTTTAAATTAGAAAGTTTCATAATATAATATAAAGTTAATTTTTTAATAGAGATTTATAGATAATTTGTTTATCTTATATTTTTAAATAGAAAGTTTCTTTATCTCAAATCCAGTTTTTTACTTAAAATTTCTAATGTTGTAAAATGATATTTAAAATTTACTATTCAATATTAACTTCATAAAAAAATTTTAATTTTCAGAATAAATCCAATTATATTGACAAACTTCAAAATTGTTTCGGACTTTAAGAATCTTTTATAATAACTAAAAAACATATACAAAATAAATAACTTAAGATGATAATTTAAAATAATTAATTAGTTATTTAAAATTAATATAAATAATTTGATTAATATAATATTTAATTGACTAATGTATTAAGCTTAAAAGGTAGATAATACACAATAAAATTCTCTCTCTCTCAACTAAAAAGAGCAGCACAAGTTTGAAGGACTACTTCGTCGGTTTGATATCTATGGATATTAGGCTCTCTTTTTACCTACATTATTTTATTATTGATTATATTACAAACATGATTCTTCTATCAGTGTTATTTCTTTTTATGATAAAAATATAAATTTGAGTTGAAAGATCAATAAATTTGATATTTCATAAAAAAAAAGTTTATAAATAATTTTCTTATTTTACATTTTAAATTAGAAATTTTTACAATTTAATATTAATTTTTAAAAAAATAAATATTTATAGATAATTACCTTATCTTATGTATTTTTCTACAAAGAATATATTTTCATGATAGATTAATAAATTTGATATTTCATCAAAAAAAACAAAAATAAGAACTTATACGTAACTTTTTATCTTATATTTTAAATCATATGTGGACATTCTCAATGGTATTTAGCCTCAACATTTATATATTAATAGATTAAATTTCTTTTAATTTTATTTGTCTCCATATCTAATATATATTATAGGTATATAGTTAATTATAAAGATGAAAGAATTATTTAAATTAAAAGTTCTCTAATCTAATATTAAGTTAATTTTTGATTAATATAAATTTATCTATAATTTTTATCTGATATTTTAAATTAAAAAGTTTTATAATCTAATATTACGTTAATTTTTTTGTTTAATAAAAATTTATAGATAATTTCTTTCTCTAAAATTTTAAATTAGAAAGTTTCCTAATCTAAAATTATGTTTTTTATTTAATAAAAATTTATTATATTTAAATACTAAAAATTAAAATACACGATATTTATATTTAAATTGTAAAAAAACAAAAATTAACTAAAACTCTTGGAATTGTAGCACCTGAAGAAAGACACGAAATTTTATTACAGACACCTGGTTAGCACTACAAAGACAGTAAACAAAGATGAGGTTCTTGGGTAAGTGGGGAACACATAAAATATCGGTTAAGGCAAAAAGTTTAAGCGGAGTAGAGAAAGAAGCAGAATCAGTGTGCGTGATCGGTAAGGTAGAACCATCAGCATTGGTAAAATCCTCACCCCCGTGGTATGGTTGGTGAAGTGCGAGATTGTTTGGATCAGTGGTGAGGTGATGTGTCCATCCAGTGTCAAGAATCCAGTTCTGCGGATCATACAGGGATGCCGACGTTAAATGTGCTTGTGGTTGCCATGGATTCACAGCAGGAGTAGCAGAAGTACCATACACTGGTCATGGAGTGAATGAGTTGGAATGAGACATACCTCTTGGATTATTCAGCTGAGAACAAGTGTGTGCACTGTGTTCCAAAACCCCCCACAAATCTGGCACTTTCCCTTCCTTGATAACCCCACGTAAAGCATGCACTTGACGTCTCTACATGAGAAATTTGGTGGCGGTGAGCTTTGTCACATTTGTCATGTTGATGTGGATCAGAGTTGTTGATTGAGCAAGAGGAATGGTGTCTGGAGTTATCACCATTGAAGGAAGGGAGAAGATGAGCGAAGAAGGCTTTAGATGAGAACTAAAAATATGGATTAGTGCTCTGATACCATGTAAAGATAATGAACTGAATTGATTCATTTGGTTAACCATAGTACAGTATTTATACTGAGATAATTAGGTATAATAAAATTTCTAATCTACCCTTTATACATTCTTGCTTCTATAGTTCCTCTGGGAAGTTGGATAATCTTCTAAGTGTACTCAAGTAAGTTTTTCATAATTTGACAACCAAACGTCTATTGGTTTTGAGTTCATCATCTTCTAGTAGATATTTGATGCTTAAAGGTTCCAACAGTATGTGGAAGCCCTTCATCTGCTTGTGGAACATGTTTTAAAGTCTTGTAGTACAAACATAATTTGCCGAACATATTTTACTTTCGATAGTGAATTTCATTTGAAAGACGAAAAAAAAAAAAAAAAAAAAAAGATTTTTTTTTTTTTTGNGGTAGAAGTCTATTTCATGTAACAGCGATCTCACGTCCAAACTGGGATTATGCCCTCTCTATTTATAAGAGAGAAATTAAATGTTAAAACGCGAACTTCTCTTCGCAGTCCTATCGCTTTCTTCCATTGGGATTTGGGAGATCAGTTCAGAAATCAATATGATGATTTCCGATCTTCTACTGGATTTGAAGTTGGAAATACTTTCTAGGGTTCTGGCCACCTATCTAAGCCAATTTCGATATACAAAACTTGGGTAAATCAGTAATGCACGTGATCTTCAAGAATTATTATAGTGTTTATTCAAGTATCATTAATCACCATGGAATCTACCACAGCTTTGATCCATCTATTGAGTTTACAGGTAAACTTAATTGTCTAAAGGATAACCCCATGAATACACACGGACACGACCTCTGCCGCGACCAACAGCGT
Source organism: Sisymbrium altissimum (assembly GCA_900406495.1). Taxonomy (NCBI): domain Eukaryota; kingdom Viridiplantae; phylum Streptophyta; class Magnoliopsida; order Brassicales; family Brassicaceae; genus Sisymbrium; species Sisymbrium altissimum. The sequence continues at coordinate 25,563 of OVBI01001493.1, forward strand.
CCAGACAAAAATATAATGAAGTTTTATTAATGTTACCGTGGCCAACATTGATAATTACACATGGAAAGTCAACAAAGAGAGGGGGAGAGAGCTACTTATAAGCCATTTATTTCTCTCTTGCAACACCTGAATGTGAAACATAAGACCATTATTATAAAACATGCATAAAAGTCCTCCTTGCATTAGCTAAATTGGTCTGCCCTATAAACAGCGGTATATATATTATTCGTCTGGAAGATACTGATCAGTGATAATATCGAGGAGAGGATGCCGTCCGGTGTAATAACATCGCAACTAACTCCGGGGGGAACATTAACAGTAAGACCACAGAATTTAGGGTTAAACAAAATTGATTGTACTACGTTGAGCAGTACGGTAAATGAACCGTTCAGATTGGTCACTGCTTCAGCGAGAACGAAGCTTGAGTCACCACATAATACGAAAACTGTGGCATTTGAGAAAGGGCTAGGCTCTCCGTTAGTACTACAATTCGCGACACCCTCAATTATGACACGGCCTATGTTGTAGCCAAGAATTGTCAAGCCCTGTGAAGGCGAAGAGAGTGAAGCCATGATGAGAAGTACTATGGAGAAGATGTAAACATTTGATTTCGCCATTTCGGTTTTTTTTCTTCTTTAATTTTTCTTGTTTTATTTAATAGTTCTGGTGGTGTGTGGCAAAGAAGCATGTGGAAAGGGGTATTTATATGGGTCGAACGAAGCATTTAGGTATTTAATATTGTTACGAAATGTGTTTCTTTCTATTTTAAAATTTTCGACTCTGCGTCTCAGCAACCTGTTCCAGCCTCTTTTTTTTTTTCCAATCAGTTGTATTTTTTGTAGATAAAGATGTTACTCTTGTCACATGTGAATATGAATGTTACAATTAAATGTATTTGTGTTTTACGTGCACGCGCTAATATGATTTACTAAAAACTGTTGTCTGTTGATTGCATAGAAAAATATCTAGGGAAATGGACTCGAAATTCGTGTTCTTTTTTTATGAGTTTCTATCATATAATAAAAACATGGGTAATGTGAATTTGTTGGAGTGAAAGAAGAGAAGATGTGTAGTGTACGTGTGGGTAACTCTTAGGTATTCGTCCTTAATTATCACTAAACGATATACATCTTAACTGGATGAAAAGTGATGTTATTATCTATTTTCTTCTTCATGCACGGGTCTTGCCTTGCTTTCTCGCTGGTAGCCATCGTATTGCAAGTTTGGTAAGAACTAATCTATTTTGGGCCATATCTAAAGAAAAGTTTATTGGAGCTACTGATTTGTTTGTTATTAGCAATTGGGTTCGAGCATGAAGGTAGCCATGATGAGAAGTATGGAAATGAGATAAACACTTGATCTCACCATTTCTCGTGTTTTTTTGTTTCTCTATTATGATTTCTTTGATATATAAAATGGTTTTGTCTGCGTGTGGCAAAGAGGCATATGGAAAGAGTATTTATATTAGTCCTGGGCAAATAACTGTTATCTACTTTTTCTTCTCTTCTTTTTATCCGTGGTACTTTGTTGTAGATCAATGTAATAGGCTTTTCCAAGTCACATATGATATGAATATTATAATTAATGTGTCTGTGTTTGGCGTGCACGAGATAATTTGAGTCACTAACAACTAAAAGTTGTTGATTGCATGAAAGAAATATTTCTTTAAACAAGAGTTTCAGTCGTATTAACAAAATCGTAGTTCATGTGAATTTGTTTGAGTGAAACAAGAAAATATGTGTAGAGAAAATCGTGGATATCTTTAAGGATTACAAAGTCGCCCTCGTAATAATAACCAAATGATGTTAATGACTTGAGATGCACACAAATAGAAGACAATTCATATTTCATTTCATCATAGATTTTCCTCAGTGAGATACGAGTTGAAGCAATACATTTTAATAAAAGCCTAAAACATGAAACATAGAGAGAAACATAGAGAGAAACAAAGTTGCTAGGACGGTCTAAACAGAGTTTTCAAATTAACTGCTTTTCTGCATCTTTCTCAAAACCTCCTCTAAATATTGTCTCTTATCAGTCCACGATTTTGGATTATAGAAAGCTCAGCTATTGCTCTCTTGACATGTGTATCACCTCCACCAAATAAAAATGAATGTTTCTCTTTACCTTCAAATAGATCCTCTTTACTTTCTAACTCTGTTCAACCCCATAACGAAATTACCATCCCATCTCTCCCCACAAATACCATTCTCCTTCTGCCCTTTTTTCTTCAGCTTCAAATTCTCTCATCCCTCCCTTATCTCTTCTAACTTCCTTCTTTCCCATCCCCTCTCTCAAACAATTTCTCAATCGAGGTGCCATGGATTAATAATTTTAATAAATTATTAAATTAAGGTCTGCGGTCGAACCAGTGAATCACGTAAACCTTGTCGGTTCACGATCCAGACCGCTTTTTTTTTCTTTCTTTGTTTAAAAACATTGCTTTTGGGCTTTGAAGTACAATATAGTGATCCTGGACATAAACCGACCCAATTGAGCTTTTTAGGTTCTTTGTTATGTCGTCAGCAAATCCTTTCCTTCAGGATTTCTCTGCGTCTCCAATTGTAAACAATGACAAAGATGTCGAATCTTCCAAGGGAGTTGGCAGAGGAAGTTCTCTGTAGAACTCCGATGACATCCCTGAGAAGTGTCCGATCAACTTGCAAAGAGTGGAACACTTTATCAAAACATAAAAGCTTTGCAAAGCAGTACCTTGGTCGTCAAGCAAAAGAAGCAGCAGCAGCAAAGGAGTTTACGTTGGTCTTGATTATGGATTTTAAGGTTTATTTGACGAGCGTCAATCTTCACAGCACGCTGGAATCATGTATCAAGCCTAAGGGTAAACTTATAAGCTTAGACGATTCAGATGAAGTCGACGTATCACATGTGTTTCACTGCGAGGGTTTATTGTTATGCATCATGAAAGATAACGCTAGGCTTGCGGTTTGGAACCCTTACTCTGGGCATACCAGGCGGATCGAGCCTTCTTATACATTCTCCGAAGTAGACATGTATTTGTACGCTCTCGGATACGAGAACAGCAGACAATCCCGGAGCTACAAAATCTTGCTTTTTGCTGATATTGTTCTTTCTAGCACCACTCCTCGTTGCATTGAGTTCAAAATCTACGAATTTAACTCTGATTCATGGAGGGTTCTTGATCTCACTCCAGACTGGAGAATTGATTTTTATCGACGTGGCCGTAGCATCTCTCTCAAGGGAAATACGTATTGGTTTGCTACAGGGAGGGGAGGAGGAGACGATGATTCTTTCTTAATCTGTTTTGATTTCACAAGAGACAGATTTGGTCCACGTTTGCCTCTTCCGGTTGAGTGGTTTCATCATCCTCAAGATACGGTGACTCTATCTAGTGTTAGAGAAGAGCAGCTTGCCATTTTGTATCAGCCATGGGATTCACAATGTATGGAGATTTGGATTACGACTAAGATTGGACCCAACGAGGTGACATGGAACAGCAAGGTGTTCTTAGAAAAGTGGATGAGGCCAATCTATCGCCTTGGCTTTCAGTTCTGTTCTGGAACTTTCTTGGTTGACGAGGAGAAGAAAGTCGCTGTGGTTTTTGATAAAGAAAAATCTATGGATAATCCCAATCCCAACGTAGCTTACATCGTGGGAGTTGATGGATCCTTGAAAGAAGAGTATCTCGGAGAATCTGCAAGCGACATTTATTTCCCATTTGTGTGCTCTTATGTTCCTAGCTTATTGCAGCCTTAACTAGTCTTTATTTGAAAATACCTATTTCTTGTTTTTTTTCGTGTGCTATGTTCTTTGAACAAGATTATATATCAATTTGTTTGCCACTTTTCCTTTTTTCCTTTTTTCCTTGGTTCTGTTGTAGTAGATGGAGAGAATTTTTTTGTTTTTGGTTCTTTCATTTGTTACTTTTCTGTTCTGGGATATAGGCGGATCTATTTGTTCTGATCTATGCAGAAGAGAACAGGCTGCGTTAGCAGGTATGCTTGGATTTGAGTTTCCTGCAAGTGGCTGATACAAACTCCCGATGGAATATCCTTTGTTAGGCTGATAGTTGGAAGATTTTTAATGATTTCTTGGAGTTAACGTTCGACCTTTTGTCCCATTTGTTCAGTCATCATCGAATCCTTTCCCTTTTTCAGGGAAAAAGTTTCTGTATATGTTTGTTCTTTCATTTTGTAGCCTATAGGTATTTGATTGAAACTATTCCTTATTCGTTTTCTACTTTTTGGTTTTTTTTGTAGGAATCAATGATTTCTTGGAGTTTGTATTCTACCGTGAGAGTAAGTTGTGCAGATGGAAAGCACACAGATGTCGCTTTCACAACTATACTTGAAGGTGGGGAGGAGAATGATAACCTCAGCTCCTATGGAATGTTAAGGATCGGAAGTGTCATGTCGCATCTGTGATAAGAGGAACAGTTACGTTCAAGAATGATTGTGGATGGAGTGTCTTGTGGATGGAGCGGAGTCGCTGCTAGGGTCACTATTAGAGTTAGTAGCGGAAGTGCAGAAGATGGAATCCGTACCTTAGCCTGGTTCAATGATGAATATGGCTGGGTTATGATCTGATAGCGGACGCAGAGATCTGGGAAGAGATCACAAATGGAAATTTGTCTCTTGTCACCATTCAAGTACTCTTCCCATTGATTTCTCCAAGCATACTTTCTATGAACGTCTCTCTTTTTTTGTATTTGTTCTTTGTGACAGCATGTATATATGGTTTATCACATTTTTTTTTAATTACGAATTATAAAATTTTATTTTTTAATAATTTAATGTAAAATTTAATAAAAATTTTAAAGATATGATGAACTATATTATGTTAATGTTAGTAATCTTATAATGATTTGTTATTATGTGTGATATAATAATAATTAAAATCTATATTGAATTTTTTTTATTCAATTAAAAGCTTTATCTTTCAAAAGTTTTAGGTAATCTAAATCTAATTTATTTTTTATTATTTATGAAGTTATCTGGTTTCTTAATTACAATAATACATAATTACTATGTGATTCTCCCGGTGTTCATGCACATGAATGAATATTTACAAAATATCAAAATTAAAATTATAGGTTAATATTATTTTTCATTTATTTATAAGTTTTTATTTGTTTTGTCAATTATACGTGTTCATGCAAATAGAAAATTATTCTAAATAATATTAAGATATTATATATCTTATTAACCATGTTTTTGGTATAAGAATTTAGATGAGTACCATTATTCATTTTTAGATTTATTATGTGGTATATATATTCCTTCGAATTAAAATACAATTATTTTTTGGTTCTATTTAGGCTAAAGTTGGCTCGGTTTTTCGTCTTAGATTTGTAAAGCTATTTTTTAAATCTTTTTCTTGATATATGGTGTTTTGAAAGGAAAATAAAATTAAAAGAAAAACTAATTATACATCGGTTTTTCGTTGCATAAACGAACCATAACAGTAATCTCTCAAAATCTTATGCATGTATATGGATATTTACAAAAATAAAGATACCATAATAATTCGTTAATATTCACTTTTATTTTTTAAATATTTTAAAATTTTATGTAATTTATATATATGAAAATCAAATTAAATATTATTTTAAATTTATGTTGTTATCTTAATTAGATATTTGATTTCATGTATAAAAATTTGTTTAGTCTAATTTTTCTTTTTTTATTTATTTATTTAGATTTATCAATCTATTTTCGTATGGAATTGTTTTTAAAAAAAAATTAAACTAAAATTTTGATTAGTGCATAACGAACGAAGCTGATAATTTGTTGAAAATTTATGAACCTACTGTCAGAATTATTTATTTTGAATAACTTTAATGTTTTTAACATTTCTTATGTAACATTTTTAACATTTTTTAGATATGTAAAATGTTTTTAATGTTCCCAAATATCTCTAGGGTCGGTTTAGTTTTTATCATCCGAATCTTGATTTATTTGAAATCTTTATCATTTTAACGATTTTATTTAGAATCATAATAATTAAAATTATTTTAAAGTTATTTCCTTTTTAATATGATTTAAAAATGACTTTTCTTTTTTGGAATTGAAGTTTTTATATCTAATAAAATATTTTTATATTTGAAAGGTATTTAATTTTTAATATTAATTTAAAAAGACTTTCCTTTTTGTAATTTTCGTTTTCAATTTATATACAAAAAATATTTTATGTTTGAAAATTATTTCTTTTTATTAATTTGATTTTGAAAAACAAAATCATTAAAAAAATATTAAATTAAAAAATTTTAGTAATGGCAATTGTTTTAAAATTATTTTCTTCTCAATATGATTTAAAAAAGACTTTCCTTTTTTTAGTATTAACGTTTTTATATCTAATACAAATATTTCTATATATCAAAGTTATTTCCTTTTTAATATGATTTTTAAAAGCTTTTCCTTTTTAATTTTCGTTTTTTTATATCTATATAAAATGATTTTATGTTTTAAAATTATTTTCTTTTATTATTGTGATCTTTTAAGAAATTATTAAACAAAGAAATATGTTAAAAGGTTTTAGTAACAGCATAGAAATATAATAATTGGAATTCATTAAGAGTATCTATATAATTGACCTCGTGAAAATTAACGTGAGCGCGACACGTAATAAAATAACTTTTCAAATAATATTATAGAGATTTTAGAATATTTTAATATGACTTTTAATATTAATTTTAAATATATTAGTTATGATTATATATATTGTTAATTTTAAATTTTAAAGTTTATCTTCTGATTAGACGGATCCTTATCTAGTATTATATATTGTATTATCTTATTTTGTACACTAGTTTATCTTATATAAAGTCAACTTAATTTATTTTGTATAAATTAATAATTGTAATTTATAAAATTTGAGGAAAAAATCCATAATAAATTATATATTTTTGAATTTTAATATTTATAAAAATATCTAAATTGGGCTCATTATGCTCCTAAATGACCCTTTTTTGTTCAAAACATTGTTTTTTGGACTTAAAATATATAGTGGACAAGGACCACCTTTTTTTTAATTTTTTTTCTTAGAGTTTTTGTTCTGTCCCCACCGAATCTTTTTAAGGGTTTCTGTTGTTATATATTCACACGAGTGGGCAAACATCTGGATTATCGTTTTGAGTTGAAACGATGACGAAGATGTCGAATCTTCCAAGGGAGTTGGCAGAGGAGGTGCTCTGTAGAACTCCTATGACATCCCTGAGAACTGTCCGATCAACTTGCAAAACGTGGAACACTTTATCAAAACATAGCTTCTTTGCAAAGAAGCACATTGGTCGTCAAGCAAAAGTAGCAGCAGCAGCAAAGGAGTTTACGTTGGTCTTGGTTATGGATTTTAAGGTTTATTTGACGAGCGTCAATCTTCACAGCACGCTTGAATCATGTGTCAAGTCTAAGGGTAAACTTATAAGCTCAGACGATTCAGATGAAGTCGACGTATCTCAAGTGTTTCACTGCGAGGGTTTATTGTTATGCATCATGAAAGATAACGCTAGGCTTGCGGTTTGGAACCCTTACTCTGGGCATACCAGGCGGATCGAGCCTTCTTATACATTCTCCACAAAAGACGGGTATTCTTACGCTCTCGGATACGACAAGAGCAGACAATCCCGGAGCTACAAAATCTTGCTTTTTGCTGATTTTTTTGCTCCTTTCACCGCTACTCGTTGCATTGAGTTCAAAATCTACGAATTTAACTCTGATTCATGGAGGGTTCTTGATCTCACTCCAGACTGGAGAATTGATTTTTATCGACCTGGCGTCTCTCTCAAGGGAAATACGTATTGGTTTGCTACAGGGAGGGGAAGTGAAGACGGTGATTCTTTCTTACTATGTTTTGATTTCACAAGAGACAGATTTGG
>OVBI01001494.1:0-33389 GCA_900406495.1 Sisymbrium altissimum
TATAACTACCGTAAGTCATCACAATAATAATCACTAACTTACTAATGGTAACTGTTGCATATATATATTGTTTAGTACATCATATTGAGAATTTTTCAGGGATCTTATCAATATTAAAAGTTATATCAAGTATAATGCAAACAAAAGAAAAGATAAAAGATACCAAACTATACGTAAACCGTACGTGAAGATATAATGAACTTCAATCATTCACGTTGATCTATAGGGTTTTATGTGGCCAATTCATCGTGTTGCGGGGTAGGGACTCACAATGCTTATGGTTGTGGGATGGCTAACGTGCACTCGAAGCTATGTGAGTACCAACGATCTTACTTCTTTTTTGACGGACGTCATAATACAGAGAAGGCTCAAGAAGAAATCGCTCATCTTCTCTATGGAGCCGATCCTAACGTGGTCCAGCCGATGACCGTACGTGAGCTGATCGTCTTTCCGGCTAAGGAGAATATGCGTGAGCTTTGGGAGCCCAACAAGAAGTCTATTCGTCGTCGTCCATCTCGTGACTCTTACCTCGATTTATCAGCTTATTACTAGTTGGATGACTTCCAGCTGAATATTTCGTTATATGTATGAGCCTACAACTATTGTATTCTGTACTACGTGGTAATTCTGTTTATGCCGTCGAATAAATTGCTATTGAATGTCTTGATAAATTGCTTTATGTAATATGTTTCGTAATCTAAGTAAATTATAATAAAAGGATATTGCGATTCGCCTATCGTTAGTTATCTCGGAGCAAAACTAGCTCCTTTGAAAAACCCACTACATCAAAAACAGCTTTGTTATACCTGTTGCATTCCTAGTTGTATAGATCCATAAATTTCCGTGCAGCTAGTTATATTTTTATCATGCTAGCTAAATATAATGATGGAATCACTTTTCAAAAACGTGAAAATGTAAAAATGTATGAATGGTAAAACATAACATTCTATACTAAAACACTAAAAGCTATCTCCAAATTAGCAAGCCTACATACTATCAAACAGAATATCTAAATCCAGATTACGTAATGAGGAAATCTAACAGAAATATTAGGGATCATTAGTGAGATTTCAATTTGAAAAGGTAAGAGTTTACCGTCTCGAGAAAAGAAGCGAGTATGGTGGCGTCGACGATAGCAACGCTAGCTCCGTGGAAGGAATCCTCGGAGCTACGTAGAATTGGTGGGTGACAAGTTGCTCAGAACAGAGATAACTCAAATGCAAATATTAAATTAACTCGTTCAATTCTAAGTGGATCAATCAATACGTACGTATGTAACTTACTGTCACCGAGATAGTCTGGAACTATACGGCCATCGGACCACCCTCCCGTAGCTTCTCCGACGACTATTCCGTACGGAGGAGAATTGGAGTCGACGCGGTTCCCGGGTAGCAACTGCTTGTTACCGACGGCATAGTAGCTTTCGCCAAACTCGGAGAGCGTCTGAGCGAGGGAGGCCGTGGGGTAGTGGATAAGAGCTAGCTAATATTGATTTAGCGCTAAAAGCCTAAAGCTATTTGAAATCTCAATTTGGAGAACTTGACAGACAAATATGTGCTGTTGCAATAGTTAATATAATCAAGTTTTAATATTTCTAAAAGTTCCTAATATATATACAGTATATGATTAATGTACATAGATTATAACCGTAATTACTCTTAACGACCAGGCCTTTTTTGTATGACGTCAGATTATTAAATTTCAAAAAAGTTTGCATGCATGGTCATGACTCATATATAACATAGAGCATCATTTTTTCTTACAAAAAGAAAAGCTTTTTTTTTTTTGTTGGTTTACGTGTTCTCTGCTTGCACTACATACTCTGCATGTGGTCGAGCCAATAACGGACCATTTTATCTATTGGAAAACATTGTCACGCATTAAAGTATGCATATATAAACCACATAGATATCGATGCTGTAAAAAAAATATATATTATTATTTCGATATACTGATTATATTAGTCGATTCAAGACTTTTTTTGGGTCTAAATGTTAAGAATCGGTTCAAGACTTAGTAACCATTACAATTAGGACCGTGCACGTCAGCACGTGCGTGTCTGTGAAAGAAACAAGTCAATATTTGAGAGTTTGAAATATAACATTGCAAGGAAAAAGAAAGTAATGTCTCTAGAGAGAACGATAGGGCCCCTAACTATATGTGATCATCCAAATAAAGTTTAAAGCAACATGGCCTATTGGCCCCTAATTAATCAATTTAAGTAGCTTTTGGGGTTTTGCGTAGCTGCTTCTCTTGATTGTCTCCACTCTCCAGCCTCCAGGAGTTTTCAGTGAGTTACCACTTACCAGAGGTTGTTTTAGCGATAAAGGAAAGAAGATAGCTTAATACAAAATATGAAAGGATAGTTAAAGTTCCTACTTAATAATAGTTTCATTTAAATCGTGACCAAAATATGTTAAGAAGTTAAGAATATCCTATGCGAAAACAGTTATCAGTAGACAAAATAGATAGAAATTTTTCTGAAAAGCAAATATATTATTATGTCATTTTATTTTATTTTCGGCGGAAACTTCACTATCTTAATTTTTTACCTGTAGCAGAAAACCATTCACAAAAGCAATCTATCTCAATATTTTTCACAATTTACGTTTGACATTATTATTTTATATGTGAATTGGCTGAAAAGTGATCATAAAAAGAAAATACAGTTTTACTTTTTGGTAGCATAAAAAAAATGATAGTTAACCTTTTGCTGCTGCGTTAAAGCTCAGTAGACGGTCAATCGAAAATATATATAGTGACGAACAAACTGCTTGTATGCATAGGTACCATAGACTTGTTTGATAACATTCTTTCCGTATGACACCATATATATCGTATATGAAAAATTTAGTTACATACGACAAACCCATCAATATATTATTGATCAAAGATTTTAAATTGAAAGGGGTCGCTTGATTTCTTTGGAAACTTCAATAATTACTGATATCTTCTCTAGAAGTACGTGAATCACGAGTGCAACACTGTTGAAACACGTGCGTCTTTTATTTGATAGCTACGCCTTTCGCATGGAACAAGCGGTGTGTTTGGTGCAGAGTTACGAACTTACGTATAAAGTTGGTGAAAAATAACCAGTATACGCAGAGATACGACAAACTATATACTTATATATAACAATTTTTAAGAAATGATAATATATATAATGCAACCACGACCAAATTTCTTTTCTAAGTGCTGTAGCCGCAAGTAATCTAGTTGGTTTAAAAGAAAACTATTAGAAAAAGACAAATGTATTAAGGCTATCGCTAAGTAAATTTCGTAATCAGTTTTATCAACAAAAAAAAAAATCGTAATCAGCCTCTGTTAGTGTTAACGTTGCATAACGTTCATACATAATAATCGAGTTTTTTTTATTGAATTGATTAAAATTTAATCACAGTAATCGAGTATTTTTTAAAGCATAACTCAGTCTGATTTTAAAATTATAGAGCATATTGGGACATATGTACTTGGTATTTGAAATAATAAAACACTAACGGATATTATATTTGTATAAAATGAAACTCTAGCCTAGCTTCGACCAATATGAAAAACTTTCAAGTTTCAATTCTCATCTTAACATTCATATAAAAAAAAACTTTCAATTCTCGAAGCAGTACTACTGGACCACCTCTATCTGGTTTTTTTTTTTAGTTTAGGGGGAAACATACTTAGAATGGAAAAAAGGAAAGACAAAGGAATGTGGAATTCTAACTTTATCGGGGGTAAATAGTAATGTTATCCATTTGTGCTGCTACAGACTCATAGGATTGATTAATGAAAATAAAATATATTTGACATTAACACTATAAGAAAACACCCATATTTATAACAAAATTTCTGACAACAAAAAAATCGCCCGTAATTACCAACGGATTCCTAACAATATTCGAAGAAAAACACTACCTTATAACCAGGGACACATCCCCTCTTCTCAACTAAAATCCATTCGTCCCAGGTTAGAGGGTACTGTTGCTAACACGACCCTAACGTGATTCAAACTCTGACAAACTCTTTCATAGCAACGATGAACCTTAGCGGCTATCTTTTTTTTTTTTTTGACCAAAGACTTCCTTAACGCCTATCTTTATAACCAACCACCGTTAGCAATGTCAATGAACCGGATAAATTTTTTTTCCTAATCAACTTTTTTAATCTTTTTACGAACGCAAAAATTTGGACTATTTTTTCAGACGTAAATAAATTTGTACTTTTGAAAATAGGAACGATACAAAAAAAAAACATGGAGATAACAAGCACTGATGCAAGTCTATGTCTGAATAAGTTATAAGTAGCTTTATGGTTTTAAATTTTAATTGCCAATGGTCACATATATACCATCATTGTCGCACACTATTTTGTTGATATATACTAGAACAGTATTTTTCATCAACTTGTTGTTTATTAAAACTAATTAAGTAACTTTAAGTTGTCTCAAATACTTTTCTAAAATTATGAATAACTCTGCGGATATAAATATATATAGTTAATTTTAAGTTTACCAAAGTTTATGTTTGATTTGAATCTTTTATTGAAGTTGTACGTTATATATATATATATGGAATAGTAGAATTGATCTCAAATGTCACTTTTTTTTTTGAAATAGACTTTAAATAGTGCTTTCATGCTTCTAGAATGAAGATAAGAATCTCCAATAATTACCAAAAAAAAACAAAAAAAAATGAGCTAGAGACTACAGTGTACATGATCCCAACATGCCACTTTATCCTCCTATTGAGGATTCGTTTAGATTTTTTTTAGATACTGTATTTGATTAAGGCAAAGTAACAATTATTATCTTCTGCATTATAAATATAACAAGTGGAGAGTGTGAAGTTCACCAACCCGACCAATATAATCTTTCACTCATGCTCGAGTAACTAATAATTGAGAGATGGTAGGTAAGTGTGGTTTACTAAGTGTTTTGGGGGCAATATTGCTATTAACCATCTTTGATTATCCAATCATTGTTTACGCCGGCGAGGGTGTTCCGGAGGTAGCGTTGTTCACTTTTGGAGACTCTTATTACGACGCCGGAAACAAAGCGTTTCTAAGCAAAAATAAAAACCCTCCACAAACCTTGTGGCCTTACGGCAAGTCCCGCGACGACCCCAACGGCAAATTTTCAGACGGCTACATCGTTCCCGACTTTATCGGTACCCTACTCTTTTAATCTGTTTTAATTTTCGTATATAAGGATTATATATATGTAGTTTAGTGTATTAAGAAACAAGGTAAATATTAAAAAATTGATCATGGTGGTTATTTAGGTGACTTCATGTCCATTCCAAACGGAATCCCGCCGGCGCTTAAACCGGGCGTTAATCTTTCACGTGGAGCTAGCTATGCCGTCGCCGATGCCTCTATCCTTGGGGCTCCGGCGGAATCTGTAAGTCCGCATTCACTAATTTTTTTTTAAAAAAGAAACATGTAATATTTTTTTTTAATGTAAAAGTTAACACTAGTATATATTACCTTTCAAATTCTTTCTTTTTAGCATATGAAGTTCCAGTATTTATTCACAAAGGTAAGCTCAATTAAGGTTATTTTCGGGTGATTTACAAAAATGAGGAAAAGAGAAATTGGAAAAACATGTGCAAAAATGAGAAACCATAGGCGATTTTAACTTCGGTTGTCCACGTGGAGTTTACACACATAGTATGATAGTAAGATCATGTTATTAACAGTGAACGTATTTATTGTATTAAACATGCATGATATTTGTTTATTGTGTGTGCGCGCGTGTCGATATGTTAAAATGCTACTAGGTAACATCTTAAGAATAAAACAAAACTCACGCGCACATAATAAACAAAATTTTGAATTTCTTGTGTATATCCAGATGACACTGAATCAACAAGTGAACAAATTCAGAAGTATGAAATCAAATTGGACCGACGCCTACATCGAGAAATCACTGTTTATGATTTACATAGGGACGGAAGATTATTTCAACTTCAGCAAGACCAATCCAAAAGCAGACGCTTCTGCGCAGCAAGCTTTTGTCATTTCCGTCACGAACAAATTAAAGAACGACCTCGGCGTAAGTTGTCAATAAACCAGTTTATGCGTTTTTGTACTTAATGTTTAATTTTCTTACTAGTTATTATTAATATAAACGTTTATTATATATTCGACAGTTGTTATACTCCTTGGGAGCGAGTAAATTCATGGTTCAATTGCTAGCACCTCTGGGTTGTTTACCGATCGCGAGACAAGAATATGGAACCGGCAACGACTGTTACGAGCCACTCAACGATTTGGCCAAACAACACAACGAGAAGATCGGTCCGATGTTGAACGAGTTTGCCAAATCCCCCGGTTTTCAGTTCACCGTCTTCGATTTCTACAACGCCATCTTTCGTAGGATACAGAGACATTTTAACTACCGTAATTAACGATCGTCTCTCCATTAACCAAAGTTTTAGTGAGGCACATCTCTTTCATCGAATTGTTTGTTTAACACATTTAATATCTCTGAATATATATAGGATTCTACGTGGCGAACACATCGTGTTGCGGTGTTGGGACACACAATGCGTACGGTTGCGGAATGGGAAACGTTCACTCGAAGCTATGTGAGTACCAAAGATCGTACCTATTCTTCGACGGACGTCACAACACAGAGAAGGCTCAAGAGGAAATCGCTCATCTGATGTATGGAGCCGACACTAACGTGATCCAACCAATGGCGGTCCGTGAGCTAATCGTCTATCCAGCTGGAAATAATATGCTCGATTTTTGGGAGCCGAACAAGTCGTTGATGCGGCGTCGTACATCTACTAATTCGAAATCGGTCTATCGACTTCTTAATTTAGTTGGATGAGTTTTGAGCTGAATCATTCGATGTATGCATATGTGAGCTACCAATACCATCCTATAATGTCGATATATATATATATATATATATATATATATATATATCTATCGTTTCGTGGCAATCCTGCTTATGACGTCGAATGAATTGCTTTTGAATATCTTAAACGTATTCTGTTTCCTTCTCTGTGAACAGAATAATAAGAGACATCGCAATTGTTTCTACAGCTTGATCACTGGCTCATTGCCGGCGCTGGAATAATAATAAATTCCTGATATGCATGCATAAACATGGATTGTATAGGCTTGTGAAGATACACCATACTGTTCATAATTTTTTGACTATATAAGTTATGTTGAAAGGAAGTAAAAGATCACAATAAAATAATGTTGAAAGAAATTATTAATATATGTATATAAATTATTACAACATTAGTATTAACTCTTTTGCATTTTTTTTTACAGAAATTATTTATCAAAATCGAGGAAGATTACATGAGCCGGCGGAAAATAGATACCTCTCCAAAATCAGACTAAAAGTCGATAGAGAACAGAAACATCCTAACATCAAATAGCCCAAAAGATAGAAACACATAGCATCGAAGATACAATTCTGAGTTACTTAAACAAGCCTAAGGAGACTATTAAGAACCACTACCCAAATATATTCCACTGAGGCATTAACTTCGTATTAAGTGAGCATTTATGAAAAATGGAAGAAGTATAAACTTTTCTTTAAGATACGGTGTCTCATATTTTTCTCTTTTTCCAACTTTTTAAAAAATTTAATTATTTTTTTTAGTTTAGATATGTTAGACTCTTTAACATTTACATTAGACCATAGTACACGTCAAAATAAATGTATATCAATCATTTTACCAAAAAAAAATGTATATCAATCCGACTGATATTCGTTAAATGTCTACATTAAAAATATATACCAATTATATTTTTATGAAACGCTAACCTCGACATGGACACAGACATAGAGTATTATTATAATCGTTCCGTTTTCCGAAGAAAATGCATTTAATTTAGTCTCAAATATCAAAGCAACGACCTCTCCTCATATCCTCTTCTTCGATTCCTCTTATTTAATACCATGATCGGATCTCGTCGCATTTATATGTGACAGATGTATTTAAATCTCTTTGCTTGGTTTCGGTTTTATCTACTGTACCGGTTAATCTCGGGTTGGTTTGGTTAAGTAGATCACATAACAAACACTTAAAACAAGCATAAAAGTCCAAACACAGAGTAGACGACACAACTCCACAAGGTCAAAGAGCTAAAAATGGCAATCAACCGTAATTTAATCTTCTTCACAGGGTTATTAGCATCTTTCACACTCGCCAGCTTCCCGGTAAACGTTTCCGGCGAGCCACCGCTCTTATTCACTTTCGGCGACTCTTCCTACGATGTGGGCAACACGAAGTTCTTCTCGTCGGCGTTCGATCCAGCCACCACCTGGCCATACGGTGACTCAGTCGACTTTCCAACCGGTCGTTGGTCTGACGGCAACATTGTCCCTGATTTCGTCGGTATATATATATATTTATACACACACATATATAGACGTTCTAAAGGTTCTTGAAGTGATTTTGATCTAACTGCAATTAGGTGGACTGATTGGTAAGAAAGAACCGGTTCCTCCAGTACTTGACCCTAAAGCCGATCTTTCTCATGGAGCAAGCTTCGCCATTTCTGGAGCAGTTGTTCTTGGATCTCCATCTGACACTGTAGCTTCTTCTTCTTCTTCTTCTTTTGTTACGTCATAGATGGACTTGTAGTAATTTATTTGTGTTGTTTCCCCAGATGAGTTTTGGACAACAGGTTTCGAAATTTATAGAGTTACATAAGACATGGAGCGATAAAGAACGAGCAGAGGCTATATACATGATCAATATCGGAGCTGATGATTACTTGAATTTCGCTAAGGCTCATCCAAATGCCAATCCTGCGGAGCAGATTGCTCATGTTGCCCTTGTTCTTCAAAAGTTATCCAGAGGTCTAATGGTATATATATCTAAATTACTTTAAAACTCTCCTAAACTAGGAAATGTTGCTATGAACTATATAATCCCTCTTGTCCTGAACTATGAGCCAGTTTAGATTTGGTCCGGTCTGTGGTTCTGAGTGCCGTCCCTAATGGTTAACGGGTTTTGTCTTGCTTGTATGAGACTTTTATCGTAGCGGGAATTTATTGGTCGATCAATCAAACACTGAACCGGGAGAGTTTATTTTGATGGTGTGCAGAGTTTGTACCGGCCAGGTGGGGCGAGGAAGTTCGCGGTACAGAACTTAGGACCGCTTGGTTGCTTACCAATAGTGAGACAAGAGTTTCAGACAGGCGAATCTTGTATGGAGATGATCAACTTCATGGTGACTAAACACAATGAACGGCTTGGTCCTGTGCTCTTTGCTATGACCGTGCCATACCGTAGCTTACGGTACAGCCTCTTTGATTTCAACGGTGAAATTCTCCGAAGGATCAATGAACCATCGCGCCACGGTAATTAAAACTATATAAAGGGACAATTCCTTTCTAACATTTTGATTTTGGTTGTTCGAAGTTAAAATATGAAATGAAAATCGCGATTTTGATGGTTAGGATATACTGATACAACAATCTCTTGCTGCGGTACTGGATCGAGAAATGCGTTCGGGTGCGGTTATAGCTACGTGCATTCGAAACTCTGCAGCTACCAGAAATCATTTCTGTTCTTCGACGGGCGTCACAACACCGAGAAAACCGATGAAGATATCGCTAATCTCTTCTATTCCGGAGACAAACATGTCGTTTCTCCGATCAACATAAGGGATCTCGTTGGTAAATCGGTGACTAATCTTCCGGCGCAAGTAATCTAGAAACACCAATCTTGATTTTGTTTCTTGCGGAATAAGTAAATGGTTGTTGTAAGGTGTATGTGTGTAAAACTCAGTTTATTTTTCATGTATAAGTAAAAAAAAAACAAACAAACCGTTTACATTATAAATAGCCTAGAGTCCAAATAATATTTTGAGAGTGTAAGGTGCAGTGACATTAGGCGATCCGTTCCAGATGAGCTCTGCGATCTGTCCATGAGCCTTCTCCGTCAAATGAGAGGGATCAAAGAAGATGTAATCTTCAGCGTTTTCGCATAGCTGGTAATCTTGCGAAGGTCCGTTTCGGAATCCACATGTATTGATTCCCCTCAACGGTCCACTTCCGCAACATGCCATCTTCCCTTGCTTGAAACCATATCGTGAAGGATTGTTGATTCTTTGGAGCAGAGAAGTGTGAAAGTCGTGAAGAGAGTATTTGAATCCGGATAGTTGGCGCTCTAGACGCCTCAAAACTTTAGGGAATTCTTGGTTATGTAGATTGAGAAGCTCTGAGATCGGCTCGAAACATGATCCTATCTTTGTCCTGTCTGTTATCGACGCGCTTGGTGTACAACCGTATGGACCCAAGCTCAAGAATCCGAATTTCCTTGCTCCCATTCTATACAATTCCTGGAAGAAGAAAAAATTCACATTTATTCAGAATCATAGATTTTAATATTCCTCTCTGCTTTTGTTATAAAGATGTCATATATGTATATCTACCTCGATGACGTTGGTTGTGTTACCGATGACGTAGTCGACGAATCTGTCTTTGGTAGTGGTACTAAAAGTTGAGGTATTAGCAAAGAAAGGGTATTGATAGTCATTTGCTCCGATGTGAAAGAGATAAACAGCTTTTGAGATTACTCTTCTAGCCTCTGCATCTCCTAATTTCGATCTCAACACTTGCGATGCGTTCTTGAAGCTGCTTAATTGCGTTCCCAAATCTTTCGACTTTGATGAAAAAAAACAACAGAAAAGTCAATGATTTTTAGTCAAACATAAATTTGTATTTTTATATGACTCTGTTTCTGTTGACGAAATTAATTACCACTCCGGGAAAAGTTGCGGGTAATACTCCGGCCGCTGTGGTAGCGAAATTAAGACCGTATGTTAATTGACTGTTACTGTAACCAGGTTGTAGATTTGGCGGGAGCAGTGGTAACCAAGCATATTCAGCTGCCACGTCAGAAATTATTCGTTATTTCAACAACATGCACGTATATAATAATAATTACCAGGTTACGTATTGAACTGATGATTTACCAATAAAATCTATCATTATCCGTCCATCGGAAACCCGTCCGGTTGGAAACTGAAACGTTCTTTTACCGTACGGCCAGAAATTTGACCGGAAACCAGGGAGAGAATCGAAGTAATTGTTGTTTCCGACTTCGAACAGAGAATCGCCGAACACGAACAAAGCGGCTTGGTTCGTAACGAGATCGTTTTGGCACGAAATCCGTCCGATCGATAAACTTATCGTACATACGAATAAGATGATGATCATGGAACTATACCTAGAACTTGCCATGTTTAGTTGCAGTGTTTTTTTTTCTTCCTATACAAAACTATCAGCTGGTCCGTTTTATATATATACAAGGTTGAATGTTATACTATGTTTTAGAAATGTAACGTGGTCAAGTTGCTTTTTCTTTTGTAATCATAATTTAATTTCAGTTGTACGACTTTGAATAGAAATTTCATTAAGGACCCGATTATTTTTGTTTACGGCTGCGGAGTTTTGACGAAGACAGCCTCAAATATAATTAATAGTAGTAGTATAGGTACCTTCTAACGGCCCAGTAATTCCAATAAACATTTTATTATTTTATTCAGTTGAACAATGACTTCTAATGTTATCTTCTCAGACTGATTTGGTCTTGAAATTTGACCAGGAAAAAACAAACATGTGATCTTGAAAATAATATATTCAAATCGTTAAAGAAAGTTTTACATTAAAAAAGTGTCGTTTACGTTGTTGGATTTGTCAAGTGAATTAGAAAACGCAACGATGGTTCTGTTATAGAAAAGGAAAAAAAGCTGATGTGATCAAGATATAAATTATAACTATGTGGACTTACTTCCCTTTGGCCACGATACTGAAAGGCAAGAAATTTTAACAGCTTTTGTCGATGTAGTGCCAAAACTTATAATTATCATGAAGGTGATAGGACTATTTGACCGGTGTTGTTGATGTATTTTCACAAATTCTATTATAACTCTTTTGGAATAGAGTAAAAAGGTAAAAACGGTGGTCTGGGCTCTAGAACCAGATTCGTCTTCATGACGACAACAATGATATAAAAGAAACATGACGTCGACCTAATTAAGGCTTCACATCTTAGGCCCAATAGTAAAACGAGAAATATGATGTCGAGCTAATTAACAAAGTAAAACGGCCCATTTCCTTAGTAAAGGTCGACAAACAAAGAAGCCTCGCATACTGTTGATTGAAGTCTGTTTTATTGTTGTGTCTGTGTTCTCGAGTTAACCCAAATTAGAATGATCCAAATGTCAACTTCAATCGGCTTTCTATCATTTTTCAATGCATTGACTTTGGCCTGCAAAGTCGTGTTGATGCTTTGAGTATTTGGGTGTTTGTAGTACTTGAGTTTGATTTTGGTTCTCTTAACTTGCAACAATCTATATATTCTAAAAATATTATTATACAACCATCAAACTTATTTCGTTCGTAACACATATATGTTCTGGATTCATCGATCGATCTTTCAATAAATTTAAAAGTTTTGAAACAAGGTCTTGAGAGTGTAGGGTCCAACAAGATCGGACGGACCGTCCCACATCAACTCGGCGGTCTGTTGATTAGCCTTCTCAGAAGTGTGTGAGCCATCAAAGAACATATAGTCACTAACATTTTCGCATAACTCGAAATCACGTGACGTTCCTGCTCGGTACCCACACGTACTGCTTCCCCTGAACGGTCCACTTCCACAACAAGCTTTCTTCACTTCCTTAAACCCTAATTACGAAAATGAAATTCACAACTGAAACATGCATTATATATGAGACACTATTGTAAACAAATATAAATAATACACAAAAGCTTGATACCATATTTTTTGGGATTCTCCATAGCTTCGGTTCCAGCAGTGTAGGAGTCAAAAAGCGAGTATTTGAAACCGGGTAATCTACGCTGTAGATCTCTCAAGACATTTGGAATTCTTACGTTGTGAAGTTTTATCAACTCAGTAATGGGTTCGAAACATGATCCTATTTTTGTTGGATCCATTGTTAGCAATCCCGGAACACAGTCAAGTCGACCCATGTTCATGATCCCAAACTTCCTTCCTCCGATTTTATAAATTCCCTGCAAAGAATACAACAAATCGTGTGACTTATGATTAGTTAGTAGTTTAGTATAGTGATCTTGTGATCAACACTTTGGGTGACATTATGACCTATCAAATATCGGAAAACAATAGTTTTGTGTGGAATTAGTTAGTCTACCTCGATCACAGTCGTGGTGTTACCGATAACATAATCCACGAATTTGTCTTTGCTATTGGATTCAAAATGGGAGACGTTAACGGAGAAGGGATAAAAATAGTCGTTAGGACCAATCTGAATGAGATAAACAGCTCTCGAGATTATCCTCTTGGTCTCTGCATCTCCTAATTTATCTTTCAACATCTTTTCCACATTCTTGAAGTTGTTTAACTGGCTTCCCAACGGTATCACGTTCTAATTAGAGATAAAAAGCGAAAATGTTTAAAGACTCAACATATCTCCAAAAACAAACTTATATATCTATAGGCTTGTATGCAGATATTGTGGAAGAAATATATGATAACTAAGTACCTGTGTTTGATATGTTTCAACCAAAGCTCCGGCGCCGGCTGAAGCGAAATTAACGCCGTAAGTCAACTGACTGACGCCATTTCCAGGCTGTAGATAAGGTGGTATCAACGGTAACCAAGCGTATTCCGCTGCATTCGTAGCAAAAAATTTCACATAGATTCTAATTGGAGAATAAAAATAAGATGAATGTGGTTTAATTTGTTTATACCGATAAAATCTGGAATCAAACGGCCGTCAGAATTTCTCCCGGTCGGGAACTTGAACGTGGTTTGACCATACGGCCAAACATTAGCCTGAGCAGCTCGGAATGTGTTGATGTAATTGTTATTGCCAACGTCGAACACTGAGTCTCCGAACACGAACAATGCTGCTTGGTTCGTCAGCAGACTTTTCTTGCAGCTTATTAAATTGATCGATAAAATTAAAGTCAAGAGTAAGAATGTCGAACAAAATCGCTCAATCTTTGCCATATGAATCGTGGTTTTTAAGCCAATTCTTATTATGTAAAATGTGTGATGTATAAGCTAGAAACAGCATCCGTGTTAATATAGTGATAGTGAGTCAAAGAAACCTAGGAAAAAAAAATGTAGAGAAATGATGCCAGACGTTTCCGGACAATTTTCGCTTTTGATTTTCCAAAACTAAATTTCAAAATTTCCTCTTTGAATAGTCTAAATGTGATTATATGGGAGGGATATATATAAAATATACTACGATTGTATTGGCCAGTCAAGCTTTGGATAAAAATATGCTTGAAATAATTGAATATAAAGCCATATATCAGTTTCTTGTCTTTCACGGAACTGCTGGTCAATGGAAATGCTTAACTGTATTATGTGAACTGATTACTTTAATCAAACAAAAGATTTCCAAATCAAAAGTAAATCTTCATTTTTTTTTGTCGGCGTAAATATTTTCATTTTTGTAATTGTCTTTTTTTTGTCGGGTTTTAATGAAAGTTTTAAATAATTAGTATTTCTTTCTTTTTTTTGTAACTTCAAAATTAGTGTTTCAAAACAAAAATTGACAATTTCTTAGAATGACATTTTTTTTCCTTAGCTTGGCAAAATCAGAAATTTTTTTTATGTTTTGGTAAAATGAAGAGAAACACAAAAGTCACTTTCAAATCCGAAAGTAAAACTGTAAAAGTGACATTGAAGGAGTTTTAGATGGTTCAATTCGGTTCAAAACATATCTTGGTTTTCAGCCCCAAAAAAAAAAAAACATATCTTGGTTCAGCTTATATTCGTATCACGATCTGCGTTCACCTTTGGTTTTGTTGCTGATCTAGTGATCTGTATCCACACTACTGCTTCCCTTAACGGTCCACTCCCACAACAGGCCTTAGCAGAATTCAAAAGGAACCACATAATGTTTTAACATTTCAGCATGCGTCTTCCCCATACCTTTGCAGTTCTATACAAAAAAAAAAAAAAAAAAAAAAAAAAAAAAAAAAAAAAAANCAAACAGAAACGTTTATTGAAAAGCCTTCACTTTTGAAATTATAGAGGGGTTATATTGAGAATACCAAACTCATATTTTTTTCTCCCCAAATTACCCAACGCATTATTGGGTATTAGTCGCTAGAGTAGGTTCATTAAAGTGATCTTATTCTTTTGTCAACGATCACATTGAGTGATCTTAAATACTAAAATGTAAAAAGTAAGTAAAATAACAAACTAAAATGTTTGAGAATCAGTCGGAGAGCCTCGTTGATCATATATTGAACTTTTTTCACGACATCCTTAGTGCCCCCTACAGAATCATTTGGGTGCATTTTTTTATTATTCTCTTTTCATCAACAGGTTCACGAGAAAGTTTTACAAGAATAACTTGATTCTGTCTAATTATATTCAACCAGAGCAAACCTGCCAAACCCCATTCCTTGTGTCCTTTTTAGAATTATTTTGCAACTTCTTTTAGCAATGCACCATAAAAAATAATATAAACAAGTGGCTCACTTTCTCTCCTCACTACTAGACGCGTTCTTTGTCCGGTTGGTTCGGTTGTGTTTCCTAAATTTTTTTAGTCATCGCTGCTGTTTTCGAGGTGTGTTCCGAATCTTTTCTCTTTTTGTTTCGATTTGAAAGAAAAATTAAAAGTGTAGCTTTTCGAATTATTTACGATGAATGAATAAAAAAGACCAGCATTTCTCAATATCAATTATCAACCAAGCAAACTTCTGTTAGGCAGAGAAGATTCATAGAACAAACAAAGGTTCCAAACATTTTTTTATTATAATGTTAAATAAGTTTCCGGGGGTACAAAACAGAACACTTTCGAGGGTGATGATGATACGCTATAAAAGACAGATCAAAAAGATGAGAGCTCAAAAGATTAATAAACTGTCACAAAAAAGAAAGACAAAAAAAGAAAATTGAAGAGGCTCATTAGATAGAAATTATACCTCTATTTACTTCATCACCCCTTTTATTTCAGGAAATTAAAAGAGAGACTCCATATGGAAAAGAGACTCATAAGATAACGATGCAATAAGCTCTAGGTGTGACTTGTACCATCCCCCCAACAGCAAAACCCTGTGAGACAACAAACAAAAAACCAAACTGAAGATTAAGTAAACCAAAAGTTTAAGACTGTAATCGACCACAAGATTTAATCCACAATGGGCTTGAAACTCACCAACACACACACAGCTTTATTTACAAACTAGGCAACCCATCATCACTTCAGAAGACTCCATCCAGCATGGAATTGATATCATCTAAGCTCCATAGGTCCATCGGGTTTTCCTCTTCCTGAGTCACAGCAGCAGCATCTACGCCGAGTATAGCTTCCCCTTCTAACGGAGACTCCCACAAGGCGTTGTCAAGGTATGCCATCAGATCATCAGAATTATCATTGTTGCTTGTCCCGTCCTCGGGGTTGGGTTTCAGCTTCTTGGCTGCATTGGTTTCTTCAGCGAAGGGAGCTTGGTTATTATCATTAACTAGCATTGAAGAGATCTCGGGTGTCTTGGGGCCGTGATCACTCCAGCCAAACTCAGAGCAGTCGAATGAGTTGCTTCCCTGATCAGAACTGAAGTACTGGTATCCATTGTTACCTCCAACATCGAACGAGTTTGTTAACCCGAATTGATTGTTGTACATCTGAGGCTTCTCTTCCATGAAACTCACATCACCAAAGGAGTCATGTCCCATGTTGTCAAAGGAGTTGTTGGAGAACTGACTCAGATGTGTTGGCTGCTGAACCAAAGTAGCGCTTTTGGGTTTAGTCACTGGCTTCTTAAGATTACTGGTCCTAGCAGTAGGGCGTTTCTGGGAGACGCTGGGGTTGTTCTCCTCTGGGAAATTCACCTTAGCTTTATCGCCACGGATCCTGCGTGCAGCTGCATCATAAGCTCTTGCTGCTTCCTCAGCGGTGTCAAATGTTCCAAGCCATTCCCTGGAGCCTTTTCTGGGATCACGGATCTCCGCGGCCCATTTTCCCCAAGGGCGCTGCCTAATCCCCCTGTACTGATTCTTTCTCTTTCTCTTACCAGATTTCTCAGCTTGCCCACCGGACTCTACGGTCTTCTTGCCAGAAACAGAACCTAACGAAGTCATCAAAACACACAAAAAATCAATCAACCAACCAATCATATGACAATAAATCACAAAGCAAGGACGTAAAATACACATAAACAAAACTGCATCATCTCCTCAGCAGCTACGGGATCTGGACATCCACAACACAAAATAATATAAACCATTTCAAAACAAGATCCAGAAGATGTAAATCATTACGTGAAACTTTCCAATGATCATACAAAAGTAGAAAAGTCAAAGCAACCAAATTTAATATTATCATAAAGTAAAAAAAATCTCAACTTTCCTATTGAAACACACAAAATGAATTGAGATTTGAATTCAAAACCCCAAAAAATATTTATTACCAGTGGAGGCGAAGGCGGTGGGAGGTGAAGCTACGGGTTTAGTAGCAGCGGTGAAGACGAAAGGCTTAACATTGACGAAGACATCATCATCATCATCATCCACATCGAATTCATCTTCGCAGTCGAAAGATGAATCATCCTTAAACCCTTGGAAATCAGCCTCGAATTCATCGTCCAGATCGAAGAAATCGGATCGCTTCTTCGACCTCTTCTTCGAAGCTTTCCCTTTGTTTTTCAGATCCGGCCAGATAAACTCGCTAGTGACGCGGCGAGACCTCGGCGGAGGAATGAAATCGGAGATTATAGCTCCTCCACACATGGTGCGCGCTAAAACTCTCTTTCAGGGTGTTAAATGTTCCGAATTACAAACTTCGCGGCGAAATGATAAATACTAGCTTCTTTGGGGTTCTCTTTTTTATTTTAACTTGTTTCTCTCTCTCTCTCTCTCGCTTGTGGTTTGGTTACTCTCCAGGAAGATAGAGAGATGGGTGCGTCGTATATTATATAGGTTGATTATTTATTATTCTACCCTTGCTTTGTCACTCGTTCTACAATAATGCCATTCAATTGAGTTTAGGTTAATTTCCCATCTTTTAGGTTGATGAATATGTTTCCTTTTTTTTAGTGCATAGGGTTGGTCAATATAATTTACTATTTATAGCTTATAAACTTTATTCAGAAACAACATACATGATACAGTTGGTAGATTCTATTGGTGTACTCATTATATTTATGGAAGATAATCATTAATAACATTGAAAATATGTAAATTTTTATTTTTCATTCAAAATATTTCTAGACTATGAGAAATATGGGTAAGAAAATCTCTGGATTTGATGATATAACCATGATGTATTTGCCTTATGTGATCATGTGTAAAAGTAATCTCCTAAATTATGACAGTGTAAACCGACAACAAGAATCAAATGTGGTTCTTATGGTGATTATGAACAGATTTCAATCACTTGGTGACAAAGATATACTGTAACCAGTTTTGATAAGTTGATGAATTATATAGATTTTACACATTACTTACCAAAATTTATATTTAAGATTTAAGACACTGTAATTATGTTTGTTAAAAAAGTAAAGAAATTTATATAGTTAAATTTAATATTATTTTTCGGGAGATGCATTGTTGATCAAATCAATAAATATATTATATGCTGATATAGGAAAAAAAATAGATATTTTTCTAACACTATCTCTTGTTGTAACATCGTTTTGTTAGGTCCATTCGCATTCTTAAGACATAGACTTTGATATGGACATAATAATTTTTTATTATTATTAAAAAAACAGGATAATGATGTTAAAAACTAAAAAGTAGGGTAAAATGGAAAAAACATTAATCCTAGGATCTTGAAGAACTGCCGAAGAGACGTCAAGGTGTGTCGTCCGTGTGACTACGGTAAAAAAAGGAGGCCATGAAATTGAAAAGTGGTAGGTGCATGCATCATTCAATAATAATAATATTTCATTTTTACACTTTGTCATTGATTAGGCTTTTTGGTTGTTGAAATATTTGTTGTGAAATCCGAGATGAAAAAGTCGAATTAGAAGAACACAAAACATAAGAAAAAACTGTAGTTAAAAAAAAATAATGGAGCCCAATATATACCTTTTTATAATTAACAAAAATAAAAAATTCTTTAGTAACTGTACGAAGAATTAGTCTTAGACATATATATATCAGCGTCGGCAAAACATAGACAAGAGCCATTTTTAATAAAGGCGACGCAAACTGGACCATCCATTATGACATTGTGTATGCAGTGGCATTGGCAACTTGGATCCAATTTTCTTTTGAATCGTCGTGTGCACAGCATGTTTCGCGTATTGAATGAGTTTGGAACTTCGTCTCCTGTAACAACAAGACCAAGTTGAGCTTTGTAACCGTCAACTTTTTCTTTAGTCACTTTTTGAAATCGCGCTAACTTCCACGTAGAAAGCTTTTGCATATCACATTTGACTCTCTGAACACACAAGGAAAAGTCTGGAATCACCGTCAATCCATGTCTACCCAAACCAGCCAGTTTGAGCACAAACAATATTATGATAAAATTTAAATTAAAGTGTTAGTAAAGTAGTAAACCCACCTCAACATCATTCTTCTTCCCTTGGGTTTTACTTGTTCGCTTTATCGACATCGTTGATTCCACTAACAAAGTCTTTTGTCATTAATTTCGCTAACTCAATCTTGAATCACCCTAGTCTT
The DNA here is from genome assembly GCA_900406495.1 of Sisymbrium altissimum. Classification (NCBI taxonomy): domain Eukaryota; kingdom Viridiplantae; phylum Streptophyta; class Magnoliopsida; order Brassicales; family Brassicaceae; genus Sisymbrium; species Sisymbrium altissimum. The sequence continues at coordinate 19,614 of OVBI01001494.1, forward strand.
TTCTCGATTCCACATCAAATTAAGTATACCCATTATAAAACGCTAAAAATTAAATTACACACATACCTGAAAAGAAGTGTCAATTATTCATATTTTTAGGTGTTAAAAACGAATGATACATCAAAAATAGCATGTAACAGCATACTCTACATGGGTAAATAATTAAAAAACTTATCGAATTAGAAAAAGGAGTTGGCATACCATTAGGCATTGACATCCACGTCGGACTATATATTTATATATACATGTTACGTATACATTGATGTATACTTCCGATTTTGGTTATGCCAGCCTATAGTTGAATATATTCCCACATAATTGCCAATTTCAATGAAGAAGTGATAAATCAATCATATGTGCGTAGTCGACGAGATTTGTTGGAATTCCATACTTGACGAATCAAAATAAATGAGCCCCCATCCCTCGATGAAATATACATGGAGTGGCAAAATTTGGAAATACAAAAAAATGAGATCATCTATTTGTGTGCATTTGTGTTACACGTGCGTTTGTGTTACACGAAGTTTATCGAGAGTTGAAAGAGATAAAAGAAAGAACAAGTTGAGCAAGTGGACTTACGACAAGGCTTTGCGTTGTCCGGTCCCACCTTGTACCACACACTCGACACCCATTTTCATAGCTAAAAACTTAAAAATCATCATATCATATCTTGTTTATTGTTTGCTAACTGCATATCAAGTCTCCTAATCGATATTATCCGGTGCCTCTTATCTATCATCTTTTAGAGAGAAATTGACTTTGATTTTTTCTATTATGTTTTCTAAAAGTTATATTCGGGAGAACTGAAGATGGACTATTAAGATACGTATGTAATCAAAATCTACAAGATAAAGAAGATAAAGAGATATACAAGATAAAGTTAAGAAAGCAAAAGAAGAGGTAGGACCATTTTCTTTTGGTCCGATTGAGACAAAGCTCCTAAAATAGCTGATCTCAAGAAACAGAAGATGATGTAACTTCTGAAAGATATGTACCCGTACCCTGCAATTATTTTTGTTTCATTATTAAATGAACTATACGCAATCAAATAAAAAAAATATTTTTTAAAAACAGTTATATGAAAAGAATTAAATGCGCATTTTTACTCTATCGTTTCTAGAGAAAACTCAAAAAGTAATGGAACTATTTTAATCTTTTTGACTGGTAGTTAATCTGCATAATCTTCGATGACTGTAAAATCTAAAAAAGCTCCAAATCGAATATTTCAATCTCAAATCTAAGTCTTTATTTAACATATAATCTTGGTGTCTGCCACTACTAGCAGTAAACTAGACACACCAACACACCTGCACTACACGTTATCTTCTAATTTAGGCTATAATCGAATCATCATTCTATTTTATTTTGCTTATTTTTTTCGACTCGAATCATCATCTTTCAATTCGAGTGAAAAGACAAAAAAAAATAATAATAAGAAATAAGAGAAGAATTGGTACCGATTTTTGTTAAATTATATGTGGTCCATACAAATTGAAATTGTGAACCTCAGCAACCCCACCAAGTAGTAAAAGGAATAATGAATTCATAATATATTGCACTAGAAAATAAATATCTTAAGCGAAAGTGAAAGTGAAAGATATGGGCTTAGAGCGTTAAGACCTACAAGACTCATTAGAAGCCCACATCACAAATGAAAGATATTTCTTCGGCTTTGGGTTCTACAAAATTGGGATGTTCTTAGAATTCTGTATCTTAAACAACAAAAGATACAATTTATATTACAGAAACACCGAAAAAAAGATCATAGACATTAGACGACAACAACAGGCAACAGCTAATGATCTCTTCCTTTTACATTTTATAAAAAGCAAAGAGCTAGACCAGAATTTTTCCGGTCTCCAAATCCTAAGAAACGCATCACAGAGGTTGTTGAAGAGTAACCACCAAGGGACTTGTCACATTTCGTTTCCCATCCGACCAAACTATATGACCAGTCTCAACACTTGTCGCTCCTGGTGACAGTTTCACCTCCGTCGTTTTAACCCTAACAACGAAACTCAGTTTCTGCCCGACCCGTCTGAACGATAGCTTCTCCGGCTCGACCGTCACAGTCGTCCCTCTCGGTGGCCAAATCTTAACCTCGTAAACCGAGTCCGAATCTCCTACATTAGTCACTGTCCTAATGAAATGCGTCGACATTTTACTTTCTCCATACTGCTGAAACACGACGGAGAACGACGGATAGTTCAGATTCCCTACGTGTCCCGCGCGTCTAGCACCATCGCAGTCCGCTTTCCGTCGTGTTATTGTCACAATGTTGGTTCCCGTGTAGTTGGAGTTACACAAGAAATTGATGTAATCGTAAGATGTTATATCGTAGACTAATCCTGGATCCATAGCTTTGGTCGGGTGAACATGACCAGACCCGTAATCCATAACCGAAGACGTATTCCCCGTGGACTCATCCAGCATTTGCTCATCTCGGTTATCCACAGTGTAAGCTGTAGTCATCAAAGCTGACCTTATCGCGGCCGGGCTCCAATCAGGATGAGCAGCCTTGAGCAACGCAGCGAGACCCGACACGTGGGGGCAAGCCATGGAAGTGCCAGATAAAATGTTGAACTCCGTCCTCCGGTTATCAGTAGGAACACCCGACGGACCAATCTTGTCAGGCCAAGCAGCGAGGATGTTTAAACCGGGTGCAATAACATCCGGTTTAAGAATATCAGGCGTCTCTGGATTAGGCCCACGAGCGGAGAAAGACGCAACTACAGGTGCGGGTCGGATCCCAAGTCGGGTCCCTTTGAAAACAATCGTGGCCGTTGGTTGTTTCGACGAACGAGATTTGGAAAACTCGGAGATGTACCTCCTGATTTCATCACCACCAGAAGCACCAACCGAAGTCGCGGGTAACACGTGGCAATCAGCTACTAAACCTTCGCCGTCGAACACACCGTTCGCTATAATCATCCCTAAGCCACCGTTCTTCCTAACGATTTCTCCTTTGGTAGCTCTAGAGTTGATTCCTCTGTCGCAGAGAACGATTTTGCCTTTCACCAAATTCGGATCCAACGAGCCTTCGATACACAGAGACGAAGAGTAACCGTCGCCGCCGAGCAAACTACCTCCGTAAACAAGCGGGTACATCCGGTCCGGATCCAGATCCGGTCCACCGTAAACGCTAACGCCTGAGATGGTTTTTCCGTTGCCGAGCTTCACGTTGGCGGGGAAGTCGCGGTCGATTGTGCCGGCTCCAACCGTCGTCATCCAAGGAGCGACGTTCGTCACCGTTAAAGCACCGGGACCTCCGTTACCGGCGGAGGCGGAGACGAATATCCCTCTGTCGATTGCTCCGAAAGCTCCGATGGCGATAGCGTCTAGGTAGTAAGGAACCACGACGCCTCCGACGGAGAGAGAGACGACGTCGACACCGTCGGCTACCGCCGTGTCGAAAGCGGCTAAGATATCGGAGTCGTAGCAGCCGGAGTTCCAACAGACTTTGTAGGCGGCGAGTCTAGCTTTGGGAGCCATACCGGAAGCGACGCCGCGAGCGTAGCCGAGAGTTGATGCCGGGAAAACGTACCGTCCGGCGGAGATAGAAGCGGTATGTGTACCGTGTCCGTCGGAGTCACGTGGAGAGCGAAACTCCGTCGTTTCGTTCATTTTCCCGTTTGTTGCTTCGTACCCGCCGCAGAAGAATCTTGCTCCGACGAGTTTCCGGTTACACGTCGACGCCGGGAAGTCTTCTGAGGCTACGCATTGGCCTTTCCATTTGGCGGGAACAGGACCGAGACCACGGTCGTCGAAGCTAGGTCTCTCGGGCCAGATACCCGTGTCGATGACTCCGATAACAAGATCCGACCCGAAATCGGATTCTTCGAGTAGACCGGCTTTGTCGGTGGAGCGAAGGCCAAGAAACTCAGGGGAGCGAGTGGTGTGCAAGTGACGGACTTGCTCGGGGATAACAGAGATGACATGAGGATGGTCTAAGAGCTGACGAGCGTCTTGAGCGGTGAGTCTAGCGGAGAAGCCGTGGAAAACGGTGTCGTACGTGTGGATGACGGGGGAAGGAGTGGATGTGAGTGAGGCAAGAGATGAGGTGTACCAGTGACGGTGAGTGGGGAAGATTGAGGGTTTAGCTTCGTGGTCTACGTGGACGATGTAAGTCAAAGGGTTTAAGTCATTTAAAGAGGAGCAAGAAGAAGGGGAAAAAAGAGTTGAGAGGAAAAGGAGGAAGAAGAAAGCCATTGACGGAGAAAATGAAGTGTCGGTTCTAGATTTGGTTTAGTGAGTGGTGGAGGAAGAACAAGAAGAAGAAGAAGAAGAAGAAGGTAGAGGGTACCACATTGCTATTTGATTTTTGGGTGGAAGCGGAGAAAAAGAGAGGAAAACCTTTTGTGTGTAGTGTGTACAGAGGAAGTAAGCAGAAGAAGTTGTGCCACTGTCTACTAGTGTCTGTGAGCTGGAGGCACTGTCTCTTTTGCTTTCTTTATTATTACGCTATTACCCCTATGCTTTTGAAGGAAAAGTATAATACAAAAATAGCTTGAATTTATGATATATCCTCACATAGCTATCGTCCAATAGAAGATATGAATGAACCATAAAAATCTTTAGATTCAGTTGATGTACTCGTATCGAGTTATGTTTCAGGTGACAGACAGATCCTCATGTTTCGTTCACGGGATTTTGAATTAATATTTGCAGATACAGTGCAGTTAGATGGGAATGGGATATCTGTCCCGTCATCATTATCTTTATTTAAGTTAATGAAATTTTGATTCTATATCTTTTGTGACTAAAGTTTGAATGATTCGGAAACTTCAAAGCCTATAAAACAAGGCTAAGGATTGTTCACGTCATCTGAACCGGTGGATGTCATGTGGGTCCCATGCTTGTTCAACACGTGTTCGAATCGCTCGTGTTGAATCTTATGATAACTTTCGCTTTTATTAATCAAAACAAGGATCAGGCAGGCGTTATGATACTTTTTTGTCAAATGCTGACTAGAAATGTATTCAACACTACTAACGTTACTATGATTTTAAAAGAAAATATTAATTTATCCTATGCTAGGAACGACTTTATTAAATGTGAAGGGAGTAGCAATTTATTGTTCTTGTTAAGAGTTATAGTATTAGTTTGCAACAACATATTTTAGACCTTTGGAAGCATAATAAATACGAATTACGATGTGTCCATGTTTCCATAGAAATCCACCTGAGTAGGTCGATGTTTATTGTATTATTGAGTGTAGCGCCATTGTTCATATAGCATATTCTACCGCATTTTTATAAACACAGAAGCCGAAGCAGTGTGTTCACGTGTTTTTGTTCGTTTCTGCTATTTTCTTTCCCTTGTACCTTGAACATACCATCTACAATATACTATATAGTAAGTCTATAATAAAACGAAAACCTAATTTAACAAAAATTTTACCCATTCAACTGTATTAGTGGGTGATACTGACAATTAAGTAGGAACAGAATATTATTTATGATTTTTTTGAAAATTATTTAGCCGAATATTCTGGTTTCCGTCTAAATTATTGATATCATTATCCGTTTCAAAGTAGAGAAGAAAATGAGACTATATTTTAATTTTTAAGTCACATACAATAATTGACTATAGAGGGAGTCAAGTAATGAGTGGAAAACTCTCTAAAGCGGGACAAAGTAGACGTCTTTCTCTTATTAGTTTCTTTTTACACATTAGCTTGTAGTTGTAGTTTAAATAAAAGTCGAATCAACCTTCAACCTTTTACCCTTTGAAACCTTAATTGTTAATTTTCATATTTAAGGAAAAATAGTTCAGTTACGATTTGCATTTGTAAATTCATGTAACAGGCTTAAATCCAGCATCAGAACAAATTCTACACTTGGGCTTCAGCATTTTATGCGTAAAAGTAGTTACAACTTTAACGTCAATTAACTGAAAAGACATAAGGCAATTGTTTATTTTTATTTTTTATTGGGAATTAACACATAAAAAATACATAAATTACTGATCGATTGGACTTCAGGAACGAATTGGGCACACATGATGAGAAGCCCACGCTGATCCACAACCATAGCAAAACTGAAATCCACACCTGCAACATAAACAAAAGAACAACAACGAAAATTGGCATCTGAAACATTTCCTAACAAAATGATTTGTAATGACTAATAAAACACTGACCTGCAACTTATATGCATACATCCATCAACCTTCTCAACGTAGTACTTGCAACTAGGACACCTCCTCCACTGCTTATTCTTGGCCATCTGAACCAACAAAGCATCTTCGTCATCGCTACTCTTCTTTGATCTCCCAAATCTTCGGAACTCTTCGCAGCCCACATCCGCGTGCCACGCTACCTTGCACTGAGCGCAGAACATTCTGTGACAAGATGGACACTCGGTCTGCGTCACTTTAGCATCATTACCATCGTCAAGAACCATCATAGATGAACAGTCTTTGAACGGACAGTAGAACTTGTCCCACGAAGAAATCAACGACTCGCACAAGATTTTCTCCCAACGCTCGAACACGTCCTTTGGGATCAGATCTCTGCACGTGTACGGTTCCATCAAACGCGTGCACTCCACATCAGGGCATTTGATCCTCGCTGAGTTTTCTTTGATCTTGGTCGCCACGTAACGGATGGTGCACTCGGTGCAGTAGGAGTGAGTGCAGGTGATTGATCCTCGGAAGATGTCGGAGGAAGGCTTTTCGTCCATACAGATCATGCATAACCTTCTAGATGGTTCCAAGGATTCGTCCTCGATTTTTATCTCTGGTTCCTGCTTGATCAACGAGGTGACATTCCTTTGGAGTTGAGGATGGTTATTGATCTCGACCGTTGAAGCGATCAAGGAAGAGAAGAGAGCTTCTTGGAGATGAAGCTCCGTCGCGTAGTTAACGTCGGAGATTGGGAAAACTTCTTCGTAATCGAATAAAGCAGAGAAGTAGGATTCATCTACTAATACATCCATGTCCATCTTTGTGTTTGACGATGATGATGACGATCCATCATTCATTATATCTTTTTGATCTGCTTTTGGTTCTATTTTGTTTGAGAGTGGTTGGGTTCATTCACGTTAAATAATGGCATTGGATGTTGTATTCGAAGGGTCTTTTTTGGTTAATTGCATAGGAAAATTACTTATTAATGAATAGTATTAATTATTAAGCATTGGAATATGAAACCTGAACAATGGAAATAGTCAAATGTCTTTTGGTTTATCTCTTAAAACAAAACGAAGAAACCTTTCACATTTTGCATATTTATGAGTAAAATGTCACATGTGATAAATATTTGAAAAATTTACTTTAGTGATTCGGTCCAACTAGTCCGACTACAACGTAAGAAAACTTTAGTTATGGATCATAAATTCACTTTACAAAAATAAAACGTAGTTAAATTACTTGTTCAAAAACAACTCAAAAGAAAACAGAGTAAAATGCAGAGAAGGAAGAAAAGAGAAAGGAGCACACACAAGATTATTTTCCCAGTTCACCTCCGTTACAGAGGAAGCTACGTCTGGGCCAATCTTTCTTCGTGAATCTACTAGATCAGAGGTTGCAAGAGATTCAACCCCAAAGCCCCTTACAAGGCTTTCACTCGGGGCTGCTAATATGACCATCAAACGATGGTAAATGCGGAATCAATCTGAGCCTTTGCTAAGTGATTTCTTGTTGATGTGATGATATGCGAAAGTTCCCTAAAATGGCTTACGAGAGGAGGAAATATCTTATGAGAAAACAGAACAGAACTTATACGAATGTGAAAGAAAGACCACAAACGATCGAAGCCTGCAGGTGATATGTAATGTGCTTTTGTGGTCACCGGTGCTGTTTATCTCTTTCTTACCGGGGAACTAGCTCACATGACCAGGCAATATTTTTCTTGCTGATAATCAAGACCATATCAGTATTGGTGATGATGAAGTTTGTATAGCTCAGAAAGAAATCCAACAGCAATGCGAAACTGGAATCCAAACAGCTTACACATGCTTTGTTGAAGCTTTAGGAAGGGGAACTGAATTATAAACTTTGAGGATGAACTTGAGGTCATAAGAAACTACCTGTGGCTGTGGCCTAGTACAGGCTTATGCTAGCATAATAGCATCACATCGACAAGTTTATTTTGAGTCATAGCCTGATAATATATTTGTTTATGCAGAGGTTGGCAACTGGAGAAGTGTAGAACAAGGAGAGGAAAATCATGAGATATTGAAAACAAATGCCTCAAACATGCAACAAAAGATTTAGGTTGGACGCCAACTTCTAAATTCATTTATGCTCAACATCTCATGAAGTCCCGTAGAAAAAAACAAAAGGAGCACAGACATGCAAAACAAGAACAACAAGCTGCATATGGTAAATATAACAAGTTCAAAGACAAGGATGTAAAACTAACCCTCACAAATAAGCAGCTAAAGAGGGACACAGGTAAATAGTAATTTAAAATAATAGACTACGAATATGGCAAGTTGTGTCGATAACTCGACGCTGACCCACAACGATAGCAAAACTTGAACCCGCACCTGTCAAATAATCAACACGCAAATAATAACCAATGATAGTTAGCTTTTTAAAACACTTCCTAACAAAAGATTCATAATATGATGATTAATACTAACCTGCAACTCATATGCATACAGCCACTGACTTTCTCAACGTAGAACTTGCAACTAGGACACCTCCTCCACTGCTTATTCTTGGCCATCTGAATCAACAAAGAATCTTCGTCATCGCTACTCGTCTTCTTCGTGTTCCCAACTCTCTGAAATTCCTCGCACAGAATCCCCGCATGCCACGTCACCTTACATTGAGCGCAAAACAGTCGGTGACAAGACGGACACTCCGCCTCCGTCACTTTAGCATCATTACCTTGATCATCGTCCACCACCATCATCGCCAAGCAGTCTTTGAACGGACAGTACACTTTCTCCGACGACAGGATCAAAGACTCGCACAAGGCTTTGTCCCAGCGCTGGAACACGTCCTCCCGGAGCAGATATTGACACGTGTACGGCTCTAGCAGACGCGTGCAATCCACGTCAGGGCACTTGATCATGGCTATATTGTCTTCTATCTTGGTCGTCACGTAACGAACGGTGCACTCGGTGCAGTAGGAGTGAGTGCAGTTAGTAGTTCCGCGGAAGAAGTCCGAAGGAGACTTTTCGTCCATACAGATCATACATAACCATTTAGATGGTCCGGGGGTTTCGTTCTCGGTTTCCATCTCCGCTTCTTCCTGCTTGAAGAAAGTTTTCTCCCAATGCTCAAAAACGTCCTTTGGAAACATATATCGAAACGTATACGGCTCTATCAAACGCGTACACTCCACGTCAGGGCATTTGATAATCGCTGCGTTTTCTTTGATCTTGGTTTCCTCGTAACGGATGGTGCACTCAGTGCAGTAGGAGTGGGCGCAGGTGATTGTTCCTCGGAAGATGTCGGAGGAAGGCTTCTCGTCCATACAGATCATACATGACCTTCTAGATGGTTCGGCGTTTTCGTTCTTGGTTTTTATCCCCGGTTCTTCCTGCTTATTACCCGTGGGAATATGCCTACGGAGTTGGGGATAATGGTTAATCCCCGCGGTTGAATAGACCAAGGAAGAAGACAGAGCTTGTTGTAGATGGAGATCTCTTGCAGAGTTTTCGTTGTAGGGTGGGAAACGTTTGTAGAAACCGTAAGATGATGATGATGATGATGGTGAGATATAGTAATAATCCTCCATCCTTGTGCGTGAATATGATGATGATGATGAAGAGAAGCAGGATCCCATATCGTCGTGTTCTGCTTTGTCCCCCCCCCCTCTTTTTTGAGTTTGATTTAGGTGTGCAATCACGTTAAATAGTAGTATATATTAGAGGGAGTAATTGGCTAATTGCATTGGATTAGATGAATGAAAATTTTTCTTTTTTTCTTCGAATGGCTTTCTTCTTATTTACGAACACAGAATACATTAACATTATTGCATATAATTGAATATGTTAACATTACATATTACAATTTTACCTTTTTCTTGTTTATGAAAAAACAGAATACAGTGAACATTCCCATTAAGATGTAGACGACAGTTCTAATAACTGGGATTGCACCTATAAAATACTGGTTTGAGCTACAGTGTGTTTCGGTATGGACCGTATGGTGCAGCGTCGTTTTAACGGAAATGAACGATACAGATCTTCTCCTAGACTCATAAGAATCAGATCAAATCTCACCGATAAAATTTTATAATTGGGATTTTGCTGATACTTAATTAATCATAGTTTAATGCGCTTTATATTAATTTGTGGAAATTTATCAGCAGTGACGTTAAACTTTATTCGCCTATTACCCTTACATATAAAATTTAAATCCATCCATCTCGAATCACTACAATTGGCTTCATCTTTCAACTCTTAAACATTTAAATGAAGAAAAGAGAGCTTACACTCACTTTATTGAAAATTTTCTCTTACAAGTAGCATACATCAGTTGTACTTTCATTAGCAACAACGATACAAAATTTGTGGAAGTTAAAAAAAAAAAAGGAACTAATATTCTAACCCAACAAAAAACCCATCAATTAGTGATTAACTAAACGGTAAGCTTTTTTATACCTTTTATTACAATTTACAATTGATAAGACTATGAGTTAAAACAAGCCCGATGATGAAAGAGTGATCAACTTGCGACTCAACCATCATCGTCAAAACATCATCTCCTAACTCCAAACCATTCCTCGATTGTTTTCTCTTCACTTCTGCCACAAGTCTTCCACAACTATCCTCGATTCCTAAACTTGATCCCCGAGTTACCATCTTATAACAATACTGTTCGTCGTTTCTACACGATCCCGTTATGACTCTATACGAAGAAGATGAATCTTTACTCGGTATCTGAAAGATATTTTTTTTAACTCGAAAATATTCCAAGTTTGTTGTTGATCTATATCCTTCCCAGGTCTTGAATAATCCAAATGTCTACAGACACAAAAAAAAAAAAAAAAAACTTAATTAGTTTCATGGTAAATAAATGTGTTTATGAATTATCAACAAAAAGAACAGGAACGTGCATGAAAATAACATTGGGACGTGTGTCTACCTGTCTACGTAAGGTCAACAAGACATGACCGTTTAGATCCATAAGATAAACTTCACGGCAGCTCTTGGAATTATAATTATCGACACGATATATTATATTTCCTTTCGAATCGAAGACGGTGCAGCCATTTGTATTGAACACCAACGACTTCATCCAAATCGTGAAACTCTCTTTCTCCGTCGTCAAATACGGTGAACTTGTTTCTTCTCCGGTGCCGGAGGTTGACCGGTCGGGATAAATCTTCACCATAGTTTCCGCTGGACAGATTCGATTCTGCCAAGCTTTTGTCTCGTAAGGTCGTCGGTATATTTGCATATATAATATATCTAAATCGAGACAATGATTTGATTTTTTTTTTTTTTTTTGGATTTGATTTGATCGACATAAATGGACTGAAACTTGGGTTTATATAGTAGAACCGATTTGTGGAAATTACTTACTTTGTTCGTTTGTTGATTAATTTAAGTCAACTTAATCATTGTCTACTCGTTTATCTTTATTCAATGTTTCAAAGTAATTAAATTACGTTCTTATCACATTATTAAGTCTCCACGTGTTTAAGAAGAAAGTTAGTCCCATCATATGTTTGAATCTTCAATAGTTTATATTTTTTGTTGTAAATTATACATGTTATCTCGAGTTATTTATATAGTTTTCTGTTGTGGATATTGATATGTAAACATCAATATATATATCTCGATATCGAGGTCTTCTTCCACATGTGTAATGTGAAATTCTCATGACAATCTTTGAAGAAAAATATTAGAAAAATACTACATTTATAATTTTACTAGAAAGAGATATATAGAGCTCTAGGCCTCTACCCTCTAGGTAGCTTGAGAAGTTGCTCCATCGATTTTGAATTGTATTTTCTCGTGTGCGCATGTCACACACACATATATATATGTGCGCGTGTAGAAAATGTAAAATCCACGTAGATAAAACAACTGTCAATATATTTATAAACATAAAACGCATATAAATCTATAAAAAGAATAGGGCCATAATAAAATATAATCACTTTTCGCGGTGCACATATATATAGATCGCACAATACGAGCGACCACATATAAACAAATAGTCAATGCTTCATATATAGTACACCAACTGAATCATTTCTAGGCGCATTAATATCTTAATATACATATTTGTGTATATATATATACGGATATACATCGTCACAATAAAGCTATGCTATTTGTTTTAAGTGTGTCATTTACACTATGATTAAAAGATGTACAGTACGCACGTACATATGATTATATAACTGTTGCAATTACGTGATAATTAATGAAATAAATTTAAATTTTGGCCGTCACGCTGTGAGTAAATGGAGTTCAAGTCGACGAAGAGTGCATTGTGTCACAGGTTTTAGGTCTTAGGCGGATAAGCGTCAGACATCATTACCCTTTTGTTTCTGTCTGAATTACATATTTTAGTTTCTTTCTTTAATCGTGTAAACTATAAAATTAGGTTTTAGTTTGACGTATTGTTTTTATACACTTTAATTAATTGAGTAATCTAAGTTTGGCATGTTGAACTTTTCTCGTGGCTGACGGATTCCCGAAATGATACTAAACAGCAAGTTGAAGTACATTACTAGTATTTTTGTTTTTTTGTCAAAATTTACTAGTATTTGATGACATAACTGATAACTGAAAAAAAAAAACCATTTTGAAAATCTAAACATAAACGGTTCGGAATTTGTATATGAAATTTTTTTGCATAGTTCTATGATTATATCCTACAGCTAGTATATTTTTATCCACTAGAGTCATCTGTCTTAAGTCTTAGGACTCTTAACTATGTATCTTGGTTTAATTAGATCTGAAGTTTCAAAACCTAATTACCGATTTTAAAATGTTTATAGTTCACGCTTTTTGGTCTAAAATGGACAACCCGTAAGAAAATATTCAAACGTTACAACAACAAAAAAAGAAGGAAATATATTTTCACGAAAAAAGCACTTGTAAGAAAACACTAATACTGATACTTTAACCTCGTGTTACTTTTTTTCATGTAGAATACGCTAGTCCAAGAGTTTCATTGTTTAAATTGACAAATTTATGACACTTTCTGACGTAAGTCTTTTACACCATTAATTAAATAACCTTCTGTCCCTAAGTGTGCATCATCCGTTACAAATCCAACTTAGATGACACAAACGGTCCAATATATTTAACCTTTTGGAGAGTACTTTTTGTGCCCTTTTGTGCCCTTTTGTGCCTTTATGTGTTAGGATAAGCACCAGGTCCCTATATCGACTACTGACAAAAGGAGAGGGATTGTTTAGAATTTTGTTAGATTAATTAACCCAATATATGATCTAGTGTATGAAGTACTTTAATTAAATTCAGTATTAGGTAGCCTAATCTTATTTCAAGCATATGCATTTTTCTATTGGTGTGCAAAAGGCCACTTAGTTGTTAAAGATAGCTAGACTACACACCTCTCTTAAAAGCCATACCTAAATTGATTTTTCTCTTGATCATATATTGATCTTGGCATATTTTATAATTAATATTTTAAATGTTTTGATTTCGAAAATAAAATAAAAATTCAAAAAGCTTTTAATAAAATATGTGATTGATAGATTTATAACTTCGAAGAAAATAATTAATGATAATATAATATATATTCAATGGTTTAATATAAACAAAATCAAGTTTATTGTAGAAGTAGGATAGTACCTGCGCTTTTGCGCAGGATTAATTATTATTTAAAAATTAA
>OVBI01001495.1:0-33345 GCA_900406495.1 Sisymbrium altissimum
ATATATATATATATATATATATATATATATATATATATATATATATTGTAGAAAAAGTATACCAATCATATCTGTAGGAATTCTTCCATTTCCAAATCTTCCCGTGGCTCTTCGAGTTACAAAATCTCTTCCATACGGAAAGAAATTAACTTTAGTTAACGTCATAAGACCATTGTTGTTGCCTGTATCGAGTATCGAATCTCCGAATGCTATAACCGCTGGAATGTTTCCGCCTTGAGCGACAGAACTCGATATAACAGAGACTAATAGTGTTACGGTTTGAAAAAGTAGAGTATTCATTTCAAAATGAATTGTGTGTAAGTAGTTTCTTTTCCTCAATTATTAATATATGTTTAATATTAGATGGTGATGACGATGGAATGGGACTAAACGTGCTTATTTATAGATTCCACAACTTATTTAACGGAACTTAGCTATTTTTTCTTTTTAACGTGAGCATAGCCGTTATGGTCAGTACTTTGTTAATTACCAAATAGCTATGTTTAAAAATTTAACACGTCCATCAAATCGAATTTATCCATCAGGGTTTTGTCTTTGACCCTCTTCTACAATTTTCTCCGTGTATGTGTTTTCATTTTATTTTTTTGAATGAATGTACGTAAAATTATATATATTCATCAAAAAAACCTTTTAGTACATCAAATGCAAATGAGTTTGAAATTTTTTAAACAACCTATATATACGACTCCCATCTTAGGTTCTAGTAGAAAACCAAAACATAAGGAGATCCCCATACTTTGTGCAATTTTTTCACTTTAGATGGTGGGTTGGTGTTACATTTTCGGAGTTCATTTATTGGCAGTATTCGCTTAGCTAAAATTACATTTTGTTCCATACATTTTGTTCCATATGTTAGAGCGTCAATGCTTGCATGTTTCTGGCGTAAAAGGAATCTGATTCTTCATCCATTCTTAACATATACCTTGGCACATGTTTTAATTAGTACACATGCTCGTTTTCATTTGTTGGTTTGTCGATTGTGTCAACAACAAGATGTAGTATTAAGCTGTTCTATTTGTGGAAAACAGAAAGTATGGGCATGCCATGTTTGTGGCTTCATAGGTTGTGGAAGGTAATGCATGGTTTTGGTTTCCATTGTAAAAAGATTTAGAGAACTTAAAATTGTAACCACTGGACTATGTTTTCCAATTGTAGATAAAAGGAAGGACACTATTTCCTTTTCAAAATAAATAAGTGGAAAACAACTATTTCCTAATTACAAAATAATATTCCTAATTTAAACAAACGACTGCTGGAGCAAATGCAAATGGCTACGTCTTATGTAGTTAGGAAGTGCGTTAAGTTATAGTAGTAAGTTTTGCCGACTAATATAGTTCTAGCCGACACAACGACCAAAAAAAATGTTGCGTTGAGTTATAGTACTAAGTTTTGCCGACTGAATTAATTCTAGCTGAATAGCTGACACAACGACCAAATAAAATGTAATCAACCCTTCTTCACTTTTTCATCAAGATTATTACATAACTAGCTTCCAGTGCTGATTTCAATATATTATATATATACACACACACACACACATATACGCTGGTGGGGCTATGATCAGCAGTGGGAACCCTTTTTGCAGCTGAGTGCACCCGATGCTATAGTTATCTCACCAACATGAGAGGACGGTCTAGCTGCCAGGCTTGAGGCTTTCGAATAGCTTGACGATTTAGTTGGTCCGGCGCCAGAAAGTGTAAAGAATGCGCCGTTAAGCATTAGATCTCCTTCGGATCTCCAATTCCAATGATTCCATTCGCTTTCGGGCGCATCCTCATGCTTTGTTACCTAATTTCCCCAAAAGATTAGATAATATTATAAATTTGCATAAAACCAAACCACATTGATTTTGTATTTAGTTAACGTTGAATAAAAAAAAATGTATTACCTCTTTGCTTTCAGAGTCATCAGGAGCAAGAAAACGGTTGCCTTGAGAGTTGATGGTAGGATTAGCACTTCCTCCAATTGCATACATTTCCCAATGTGTATAGTCATTGTTCACCACATGGAAATATCCATGTCGACACCTATAATATTTCATTACTTTCTTGAAATCAAAATTTACACGCTAGCTCTACTTATATAATTAAGATCTTTGAAGTGATCTACATCTAAACTAAAACATTAGCAAAATGTTAACTGAGGAAAAAAAAAAAAGAAACTCAACTTAACCAACTATTTTAGAGTTGATTAAGACAACATAATTATTACGGTTGATCCATCTATGTAGAAGAAGAAGAACGACGACTTAGAGTAATGCAGTAGTTATAGCTTTGCTATTTTCTTTAAAGAGAATGTCCAACCGACAATATACTTGAGTTTTATAGTTTGTACTACATGTATCCACAATATAGGTATAATATTTTATTTTCTTTTAATAAATAAATAAAGTAAAGATTTGAATACCTTGGCATTCTTTGGACGAGGCCTTCCCCAAAATGGTTAAAAGCGATAGTGACTTGCATATTCTTGTCTTGTTCATACGTGTCACTATGTCCCAATAACATAACCTTATTGTGATGCGTCAAGTAATTATTAGAGATCGTTATAGCCGTCGATCCACGGATCGCATCAATCAACCCATCGTTACAATTCGAGAGCGAGCAATGATCAACCCACACGTGGCTCCCACCGAAGATCGACACACCATCACCGTCGGATATCGTCCGCCACCCGTAGTGCTCTGGAGAATCTCGTACGTAAGTATTCCCACCTTGCTTACAATCATGTATGTGTAAACCATGGATGATAATGTTGGTCACATATTGTATGGTTATACACGGCCCACCGGAAATGTGTACGGAGGCTCCTCGTCCGTCTAGGGTTTTGAAAGAATTCATTATGAGTTCTTCTTTTAGTTGGATCGTCATGTCTCGGTTAAATATGATCCAAAGCGGTTCATCTTGAATTACTGCGTATCTGAGTGTTCCGGGTTTAGGGTTTACTGGATCATCGTTTCCTGGATCGGTGACCACGTAAATTTCACCGTCACGACCGCCAATTGCGTTTTTTCCAAAACCGATTCCACAGTCGGCTAACCGTTTCCGGTTTGTCTCCCAGTCTTTGTCGCATCTCCAACAATCGTCGATTGGATTACCGGTCTCACACGAGAAGTACCCTAAATTCCTTCTTGATATAGACTCGTTTATTTTCCTACAATATCAACCAATTAACATCCCCGATATATATGTTTAAAACAGAAAAGGGGAAAATAAAAAACGTACATCCGTTATATATATAAAAATTATTTGCATTGTTCTGGACGTCGTTAGTGTACTCGTAATTAAGTCGTAACGTACGTAACTGCTAATGCAGCAAATGAACAAGTCGGTTTATAATTAGATAAAAATGACATAATTAGCCTTGCATTGAGAGGACTTGTAAACAAAATTTTAAGCGTAAAATTGAGTGTAAACAAACATTTGTATCCATAAAGATTAATTGTACGTACAATTGTTTTACAATACCTGTGTACTTCCTCAACGACGATCTCGGGGTCGGAAACAGGCAAAGACAAAGCGACTGCGGAGAAGGAAATGCAGTAGACAAAGATAAGTATAAAGGACGCATGTGAGGAATTTAGCATTGTGTTATTGGCTTCTTACTGTTGATAAAGTTTTAAGGTTTTAGGACGAAACATATGAGTGAAGAAAGAAAGACAAAGCAACATATAGACTATATAGCATATGAACACCTTGGGTGATTTAATGCGCAAGCAAGTTGATGTTAATTGGACCCACTTTTTCTTGGCTTTTATCTTTTTTTCTAATGTCTATGAAATAATTTCCCTTTGTTATGTTATAATGGAATCAACCTAAATCATATAGGGAGAAGAACAGTGCTCATTATGAACTGATATGGATTATAAAAAAGGTTAACAAAAAAAAAAATCCTAATCAAGCGTATATGGAACGAGTTTTGATTTCTATTTATATCAAAGTAACGAACCATAAGAAAAGAAGCAAACCAAACCAGATAATCAAATTAGCTATTTCCGTTCAAATAATTATACTATTACTTGAATCTGAACGCATTATTTTGAAACGAATGAAGTTTCAAATTTTCAATCCCGAAAGTCAAACCTACTCTCATATGTATGCATTCAACATTAGTTTTCCACTCATCCTTGTAAGTTGTAACTATAATTTTCTCAACCATTCTAGCAATTAAAATCAAACTGCTTCAGCCAGTAACATTCAATATCGAAACATTCAGGTAATATTGAGCAATGAGTCACGTGGCTTACAGAGAAAAAGAGAATTCGTAATTAAATCTCAACGAACTTAAAGATGAATGTTGGTGAACACTAATTAGATTGCCCAGAAAGTCAACAGTGTTAGTGAGTGTACTTTAGTAATACGGTTTATTTACGTACATTTATGACTACGGGTGAATTTTATTATCAATAGAATTGTAGAACTGAGCCGACACTGGCCCATAGAGGTTTGATTTTGGGACCACTGAACCATGTGCTCCAAGTCCAATCTTTCAACAAATTACACTTATAAAATATATATCTTTTTTTTTCATAGCAAACAATTAGACTTGTGTTGAAAATTTGGTTGGTATAAAATGTGTTGACAATTAAATGCACATGGAAACTATTTGCATCACTATATATCCGCCACACTTAAATAATCCTATTACATTTTCAGAACACTTGATCAACTTATACAATTGCACGTCTCACAGACATTTTATCTTGCCACAGCCACTTTTTTAATTATTTTCTTGAGTCGCTGTAGCCACCACTTACGTTGATGAAGAACTCTTTTCCATATTTTTTAGCATTAACTACGACCAAAACAACAATCATGATTTTTAGTCTAGTGAGTTTCGAATCATTATAGGTTTGAGCATGATTTGTGTATATTAGGACATAAACAGCATAAAACAAAATAATAGCATTTTGTGGATATTTTCAGCATTTAAAAACAGTACCATATATTTAGAAGCTTTTGGACATTCATTCGATATTTCTATAGCATATCAACAAACATATACGATATTCTGTTCTCGTGTGACGAAACTCGAAAGCTGACGAAGTTCCCTCCTTTTCATGAAATTCCCAATGCTGAAAAAGAAGCTACAATATCCAATTTTAATTATTCTTACAAGGTCACTGAATGCTAACTGATCACATTTTACCATGTAAATAACCACAGAGCATAATAATATCTAATTTAATTATCTAGTTTTTAATTACAATAAAATTTACATTGGTTTCATACGATTTGGATGTTACCAAACGAAAACTTGAACATTTGGATATTAAACTTAGAAATAATATTTTGTTAGTTTGAATTCTTCTAAAAACTACTGTTTTGGGACAAAAGCTCGGGGGCATAATTCACAAGTTTTATTTGGTTTCCGTATGAATAAATTCAACTTTCATTTTTTAACTTTATTTTTAATTATTTTTTTCTTTGGTTTGAAAGTTGAAATGTCTTGTAAACAGATACAAGAAAAAGAGAAAATTGACCTTTTAAGAAACAAGCAAAGTCGTTAGATTTAAGGTGGTAGATACAAAGGGAACCGTTGGATTAGAAAAAGAAACACTTAATTCAGACAAAAGGCATGTGAGCGGTTTTGCCTGAAAACTACTTGGCAACTTCTTCTCATTGTCAATGTTCTACAAATAATTCGACGCACATAGTACATTCACTAAAATAACAAATAAAATTATATAATGTTCATTAGTCAGTTCACGATCATCAATTTGGATTAGATCAACAAAACAATATCCATATACTTTCTGCCAGCATAATAATCATATTAAGAAGATAGGACCAATCCGAAGATGAAGTGTTTAAAACGCTAGTTTACGGGTAGTACAGACTGAGAGAACTAGCGCAGCAGAAGAATCAAAACCAAAGAGAAGGAAGAGAAAAAACTCCGCTTTCCTAAGATAACGAATAACTCGATTAATTAAGAAGTTTGGCCACTTGTCGAAATACGCCATATGTAACAACATGTGTGTCTACAAAATGAACCTTAGAAGTAGAACACAGTAATAAATTAATAATTGTTGAGATATGCAGTTCATATGAGCCAAATGAACGCTTCGAACTTAGAATAAAACAGTGATAGTCGTTGCCAAGTACCGAAGTACGTGTATCCTTCTTCGCTTATATCCTAGTATGCTTTTATCACTCTCCGCTTAAAGTTCTTGTTGAGCTCCAAGTTCAGCATTGCAAAGAACCGGTATAGGTATGTAGCCTGGTAGGTGAGTGATATAGTATGTAATCTTCAACTTGAGAATTTTGATACTTCCACTCGTTTTGAGTTACAACAATGAAACCAAATTGATGCTTTTGAGAATGCATCGAAGGAGGTTCCAAACCACACTTTTCATTTCCATGTAACCTTATAACTTTTATTTGATTAGTTCAGCCCAAAATATATAACTAAATGGGCCGAACTTCCTGATACGGCCCGGATTTTTCTGGATCCGATTAAAGAAACAAAATAAAAAAAATTGGAGACACGAAAAAAAAAAAAAAGTAAAAGCCGTCCACGTCTTTATTTGATGACGTGTACAGTCATATACTTTATTTTATTTATGTTTCTATAGTAGTTTATTGGCGATCCTCATCCATTTCCTGTTGTCGCCGTTGTCTGGAATCGGTGACTTTTGAATCTTTGGTGATTCTAAGTGGAGTGATCGTTATCTACATCCCTTGTTTCTTTGACGTTGATTCTTCTCCGTAGTTTTTCCCGGTGCTGGAGATCCGATCCATTTAATCTCCTGCCTTGGCTCGTGCGATCACATGTATACTTTCTCTTTTTATTTTCCTCTTTAGCTGCTTAGGATCTTTGTTAAAGTAATCGTTTTTGTGAGTGTAAAGTTGTTTCCTATTCGATAAAATCACGTGTGCGTGTCCGTGTGATATACCTGGGTTTTCTTTTCTAATGATTTTCTTTGTTTTCTGCGAAAGGGAAGAACTTTCGTTTATCTCTTCGGTTTGAGTTGAGGTTCTTTTCTATCGCTGATATACAAGTTGATGATCGTTTTGTTGTCTCAGATGGCATCAGGTGAGGGAATTTTGACTGACGGACAGTGGAAGAAGCTGGAAATAGCAACTCAGAATGCTGACAACTTGTCATCATCGCCAAAGTCTCGTCCTCTGTTTGCTGATTTGAACATCAAGTCTCCCACTGGTGGGAAAGGACCAGTAGCTGGGATTCCCTTTAGGCATGTGCGTCGCACTCACTCAGGGAAGCATATCCGTGTTAAGAAAGGTTAAAAAGTTTGAACCTGTTTTTACTTGACTCACCGCAAACACTAATACTTTTTAGATCACGGATACAGATTAGAGAGTTTAGGTTGTGTAGTTGATATGGTTTGATTATGTGGCAATGATGTCTGCAGATGGTGCTGGTGGAAAAGGAACTTGGGGAAAGCTTCTTGACACAGATGCTGACTGCTTTATTGATAAAAATGATCCCAATTACGATAGTGGAGAGGTATTTGTTACTTTTCTTGGTTTTTTAGGTATTGCAGTTGATTCTATTCTTTACTAGTAGATTAATTCATGCGCTTACTTGTGATTCATACACTCTGGTTTTTAACAGGAAGCATATGATGAACTTGTTGATTCACCTGTATCAGACCCCTTGGATGATTACAAAAAGGCTGTGGTTTCCATCATTGAGGAATACTTTAGCACCGGCGATGTGAAAGTGGCGGCATCTGACCTCAGGGAACTTGGTTCCAGTGAATATCATCCTTACTTCACCAAGCGACTTGTCTCTATGGCCATGGACAGGCACGATAAGGAGAAGGAAATGGCTTCAGTGTTACTCTCTGCATTGTATGCTGATGTCATTTTACCTGATCAAATTAGGGATGGGTTTATCAGACTTCTTAGATCTGTTGATGACCTTGCGGTGGACATACTTGATGCTGTTAATGTCCTTGCGTTGTTTATTGCCCGGGCTATTGTTGATGAAATTCTCCCCCCGATTTTTCTGGCTAGAGCTAAGAAGAATCTTCCAGAATCTTCGAAAGGTTTTCAGGTTATTGTTACTGCAGAAAAGAGTTATCTCTCGGCTCCTCACCACGCCGAACTAGTGGAGAGAAAATGGGGAGGTAGTACTCACACTACAGTAGAAGAATCAAAGAAAAAGATTTCTGAAATCTTGAAGGAATACGTAGAAAACGGAGACACTTATGAAGCCTGTAGATGCATCAGAGAGTTAGGTGTCTCGTTTTTCCATCACGAGGTCGTGAAGAGGGCTTTGGTTCTGGCTATGGAATCTCAAACAGCTGAGCCACTCATACTAAAGCTGTTGAACGAAGCTGCTGAAGAAGGTCTGATCAGTTCGAGTCAAATGGTAAAGGGGTTCAACCGAGTAGCAGAGAGTCTCGATGACCTTGCTCTAGATATCCCATCTGCCAAAAAGCTGTTTGATACGATAGTTCCCAAGGCTATCTCTGGAGGCTGGCTTGATGATTCATTTAAGGTAAACTCTGATCAAGATGGAGGAAAATCGAGTCAAGACGAAAAGCTAAGACAGTACAAGAAGGATACAGTGAACATAATTCAGGAATATTTCTTATCAGATGACATTCCCGAGCTTATCCGTAGTCTTGAAGATTTGGCGACACCTGAATATAACCCAGTGTTTCTAAAGAAGCTTATAACTCTTGCTCTAGACAGGAAAAATAGAGAAAAGGAAATGGCTTCGGTTCTACTTTCTTCTCTTCACATGGAGTTATTCTCAACCGAAGATTTCATAAACGGTTTCATCATGCTCCTCGAATCCGCAGAAGACACAGCGTTAGACATCATGGACGCGTCAAACGAACTTGCTCTGTTTCTAGCTAGAGCTGTGATCGATGACGTCTTAGCTCCACTTAACCTCGACGAGATCTCAACCAAGCTACCTCCAAAATCAACCGGGACCGAAACAGTCCGCTCAGCGCGGTCTCTTATCTCCGCCCGACACGCAGGGAAAGACTCCTGAGAAGCTGGGGCGGTGGGACTGGGTGGATAGTGGAAGATGCAAAGGACAAAATCTTGAAACTTTTAGAAGAATGCGAGACAAGTGGAGTAACATCAGAAGCTTGTCAATGCATCCGCGATCTAGGGATGCCTTTTTTCAACCACGAGGTAGTGAAGAAAGCTTTGGTGCAATGGAGAAGAAGAATGATCGGTTACTGAATCTGCTTGAGGAATGTTTTGGTGAAGGATTGATTACAAGTAACCAAATGACAAAAGGGTTTGGGCGTGTAAGAGATAGCCTCGATGACTTGTCGCTTGATATACCGAACGCGAAAGAGAAATTCGAGTTGTATGTTAGTTATGCAATGGACAATGGGTGGATCCTTTCTGAGTTTGGGGTTTCTGCAACTCAGTGATGAGTGAATGTGAGAGTAACTGTGATGATAACTGATTCTTTATCGGTTTGTTTTTTTCTGTGCTTGTGTATGCTTACTATACTCCTCACTTCCTTTACATATATTGTTATGGTATATATATAATATATATGTTTTATGTATTATGAATGTAGTTGGTAGATAAAGATGAGATGTTTATAGTTTACATTTTGTCTGTGTGTTGTTTTTGTACTGATATATCTTTTTAACGTGTTCTAATTTCTGAAGGACTTCATTACATTGTAAAAGTCACTCTCTAGTTTGTATGAGAAGATCGACACTGGCGACCAAATTGAGCATGTACTCTATGAATCAAAAACATACATCTGAAAGCGTAGTTTAAGAGAGAGAAAAGAAAAAGAGAAGACTTATTAATAAAAAAAAAAGAGGTTAGTGTAATCATCGTTACCAAACAGCCTCGTCAAGTATTTTTTTTGTTTTGCTCTTCCTCTCAGCTTTACTTGCCGGCGCACTCACAACATCGATGGACCGACCGGAGACGATCGCCGTCAAATACGAACCCATGACCGTTGACTCTCCTTCGTCTTCTTCCGCTGTCGCTATAGATAAGCCTGCTCGACCTCCAAAGCTCGTAGTTTTAGCTGACCTCAATTTCAACCCTCCAGAGGCGGACGACCTTGACTCATCGAATCAAATTCCTACTCCTTCCATCACTAGGTATCCGTTTCTGCTTCTACATAGTAGTTTTTCGGCTAAAGCCTCTTCCTTTTGCTGAGATTTTCTCTGTGTTTGGAAGAAATCATTTTTCAGTGGAATTTTTTGGTTAAAAGGGTTTTAAAAGTCTTGAATGTCTTTAAGTCCACTAGAATACTTTAGAAATGGAGGCTTTTGATACCTTTTAGTACGACTCTGGCTCTAGGATGGGGAAACTTTTGACAAGTAGGGTTTGATTCTTACTATTTCGGGGGGTAGGAGAAGCTTTCATCTGGAAAGCCTCATTCTTCATGCTTCTTATATTCCTGTACGATCATGTTACGTTGGACTGAGCTAGATATATGGAGACATAGTGGCAAACTGAAGTCTAAGAGTGAAATGGTCCACGAGTTAATAACTGACAAGTGATGGAAAATTGGACGCTTCCTGATCTGAATATACTCTTTGGGAGCTATTATTTTTCGAATCCAGTGCCTTAATTTGTTAGCAACAACTTTCGGTATGTGCGGCTTGGCTCTTGGCTTGATTCATATGCCCAAAAGGGTATAACACGGATGAATTAATTTATGTATTTTAGGTTGACTAACGAGGAGAGTCCTCAAGATGGAAGTTCATTATCATGCAAGGAGGTGGAGCCAGGGGAACTTGAAGCAAAAAAGATCAGCAAGGTGGGTAAATGCCGCTCGAGGAGTAAGATAGAGGCTTCCTCTGATTGTGGAGTTGATGCAGATTGCGATCAGGCTAATCAAGGAGTCCCTGCATCCCGGGAAGAAAAAATTAGTAACCTCAAAATGGTGAGTTTATTGGCTATTAGTATGCTACTTTGTGTGCTTGGTCGCGCTTCAAGATATGAGTATCTTTTGGGGGATCAAAACCCCATTTTTGATATAACAAGGTTTTTCTTAGGCTAAAATGTTCCGTCACTTTCCAGCAAATAAGCTGGTCATTAGAGTTATATAGAGTTGTCCAGAGCATTGCATTTTTTCATTAACATTTGGAAGAAGAATATTGATAGTGCTCTTAGCACAATGGATTCCACTTAATTATTGGCCTAATGTTTCATTTCATGATGATGATGCTCTTTGTTAATCGGATAACACTTCTCTGCTTATAGGGTTTGATTCATGTTGCAAGGAAGATGCCCAAAAATGCTCATGCACATTTTATTCTTGGTTTAATGTTCCAACGATTGGGCCAATCTCAAAAGGTAATCTTGCGCTGAGGTTACACTGATATGTCTTAGAATAATTATCATCTTATTGAGTTAACTATTGGAACTTTTTAGGCAATACCAGAGTATGAGAAGGCTGAAGAGATCTTACTGGGTTGCGAGCCAGAGATTGCTAGGCCAGAACTTCTCTTGTTAGTTCAGATGCACCATGGACAGGTGATGGTCTTTTTGTCTGAATCAAATCTTAAATTGATCTCTTCTATTCGCGAGCTCTTAATTGATTGAGAATTCACGCAAACGTGCTAACACCTCACACTTTAAAAAAAATTATAGTGTCTTCTTTTGGATGGTTTTGCGGATAATGACTCTGTTAAAGAGATTGAGGGAGAAGAGCTTGAAGAAATTATTTCAAAACTAAAGGATTCTATGAAGTTAGATGTTAGACAGGCAGCCGTGTGGAATACCCTTGGCTTGATGCTTCTCAAAGCTGGCTGTTTGATGGTAAAGAACTTTACCATGTTTGGGTGTTTCAAATTTTTTAATGTGATTCCTTTTGTGATATAGTTTGTTTGATATGATTTGTAGAGCGCCATATCGGTTTTGTCATCTTTGTTGGCTCTTGTTCCTGACAATTATGATTGCCTTACAAACCTTGGAGTTGCTTATCTTCAAAGGTAAGGAGTTTTCTTACTTTAATTGTCCAACTATTATTGTGATACGTCTCTCTAATTAACAAGTTTTCCAGCGGCGATTTGGAGCTTTCAGCAAAATGTTTCCAAGATTTGGTACTGAAAGACCATAATCATCCTGCGGCTTTGATTAATTATGCTGCTGAGCTTCTCTGCAAATACAGTTCAACTGTTGCTGGTTTGTTTCTAATAAAAAAAACCTCAAAATTGTTTCCTTCTCTAATATAGAGGGAAAGGTATAGATGTAAACTGCATTTTTCACTCGTAACCTATGAAAGTGTTTTCAATTGTTGTCAGGTGCCGGAGCTAATGGTGGTCCTGGTGCTTCTGAAGACCAGAAGGCACCTATGAATGTTGCAAAGGAATGTCTCTTGGCTGCAGTAAGAGCAGATCCAAAGTCCGCCCATGCATGGGTCAATCTTGCTAACGCATATTATATGATGGGTGATCACAGAAGTTCCAGCAAATGTTTGGAGAAGGTGCTCTTGGCTCACTTCTTTGTTTTGAGGTTGTTCATTTGTTTTCCTTATCTTAGACAGAAGGGTTTCTTTTACTTGATTTCCTATTCACTTTTTCTCGAGGCATATTTGGTACTCGGAGAAAGTAATGCAAAAGAAGTTCCAGGACTCTACCCATTCGGCATATGTTTACTTGGAGGATTAGCGTGGATCCCATTACCCTGAATGGGTTGGGTCTTATCAACCTCTATATGATGAATAACCTTGATTTGGATTTTCTCGTGTAACATTTTGCTTGCGGTTGTGTGTCCATGTTTGGTCTCTATGACAACAGTCCTAGATTAAACTAGACATGATCCGAATGAGGAAGAGACTTGTATAATTTAGCCATACCCTGTCTGAATGAGCCATTTTACCTTTGCGCTGTTTAAAATGTAACCCTGTTCGTGTGATGCTAAGATTCTGGTTGTTAACTCATTCAGGCAGCCAAGCTTGATCCCAACTGTATGGCTACCAGATTTGCTGTTGCTGTCCAACGAATTAAAGATGCTGAAAGGTCTCAGGACGCAAGCGACCAGCTTTCATGGGCTGGCAACGAGATGGCTTCAGTAATAAGAGAAGGAGAATCTGTTCCAATTGACCCTCCCATTGCTTGGGCAGGGCTTGCCATGGCTCACAAGGCACAACATGAAATTGCAGCTGCTTTTGTTGCTGACCGAAATGAATTGACAGAGATGGAAGAGCGGGCAGTGTACAGCTTAAAGCAGGTATCCCATTTCTGTGTTTAATGCTTATGAAGTTAGTTTCAGATGTGGCATTCAGATAATTACTAATTGGGCAGAATATAAGGAAACTGAAGATGACTATCTATAGATTAACTAAGTCATTGGCACTTCTTCTGGTTCCGTCAGAAGTACAGACAGTTAGACACACATAGAAATGAAGAGATATTGGCACTTCTTCTGGCTTTGTTTCATCTCATCATTCTCTTTTATTCATATTAGGCAGTAACGGAGGATCCTGAAGATGCTGCCCGGTGGCATCAGC
Organism: Sisymbrium altissimum; assembly: GCA_900406495.1. Taxonomy (NCBI): domain Eukaryota; kingdom Viridiplantae; phylum Streptophyta; class Magnoliopsida; order Brassicales; family Brassicaceae; genus Sisymbrium; species Sisymbrium altissimum. Next base: position 13,444 of record OVBI01001495.1, read on the forward strand.
TTGGTCTTCATAGTCTCTGTTCTCAACAATATAAACTCTCCCAAAAATACCTCAAGGCAGCAGTTGGTCGTTCTAGAGAATGCAGCTATGCGTGGTCAAATCTCGGTAACTCCCACTTCAAATTAATGCTTGCAGATTAATCTAATTGTCTAAACGCGGGAAGAAAATTGACGGTTTCACAATACTAAGTTCGTTGCATAACTCTTATAAAAAGATCGTGTTGGCTTTTAGGTATCTCGCTGCAGTTATCAGACGAACAATCAGAAGCTGAGGAAGTGTACAAGCGAGCCTTGGCCGTATCAACAGAGGATCAAGCTCACGCTACATTTTCTAACCTCGGGAACCTCTATCGACAGAAAAAGCAATACGAACTCGCCAAAGCAATGTTCTCGAAGGCGCTGGATCTCAAACCAGGTTATGCACCTGCATACAACAACCTTGGACTCGTGTTTGTGGCCGAACGTAGGTGGGAAGAAGCTAAATTCTGTTTTGAAAAATCCCTTGAAGCTGACTCATTGCTTGACGCAGCGCAGTCTAACTTGCTTAAAGCCACAACCATGTCAAGACTCTGTACTTGCTTCTCTTCTTCAACAGGTGTCCGAGATTCTTGACGCTTCTGTCATTTCCGTTTTGTGGATTCACAACTCTCATGTATGTGTCTTAAATAGTACAAGTACAAAGACTAATACACGACGAGCTTTGAATCTACAGAAACGTTTGCTCTTTATAATATAATTAAGTAGTCTGAACATACTAAAAATATATGCCAAAACTCCAATCAACAAAACCAGTTTCAAAAAACCTGCCAAACCAAAAGAAGCAGTAACTAATTACATCATTTGAAGAACTATATAGTTGTTTTCATGAGCATATATAAAAGGATCATCATTAACATAATCATCTTCAGCTTATAAACACAAACAAGAGAAGAATTTATAGAATTATGAAAATAAAATAAAATAAAAATGACGAGAGATTTTTTTACCAATTGAAAACTTGATATGAGTTCGTCTTCCTACTCTGGACATACTCCCTCTCTATATGTCTCCATTTCTGCTGTCTTTAAGTATAGGGTCGATAATATAATATTTAAGACAGTTTTGTAGCAAGCTAGTTAGCTTCTAGTTTTTGAAACAAAATATAAAAGAAACCCAAACTCTGAAGAGACAGCGAAGGCTTTTTGGTCAACTTTTTCCTTTTAAGGCAGGCCCCGATCGTGGGTACAGTCCAATAAATTCTGGGGAAATTTTTTAAAATTTGTTTTAAAAAAAATCTCTATTAAATATCTCAATTTTGAAAAAAAAATCTTCAACATACCCAAATTGCCTAATCAATAAAACTATATTTTATAAATAAATTTAAAGTTTCGTTATTTTTGTCTACTCAGTAATTTTTATATTTTACTTCATTTTCACCGTTATAAATGATTTAATTTGTTTGTACATACTAAAAATAAAGGCCTCTATATTGCATTTTGTCCTCCTCCCTCCATTATGTGTCAGGACAGGCCCGGCAGGAATCTCTACCTCTAAACTTTGTTTCTCCGAGTCGAACATTTATCTCTTAGGGAAAAACAAAGAGTGTCTGTGACAGAAAAAAAATGTGTGGAGATATCTCAGCTTCAGTCACTAAACAAAGAAGATCTTGTTGTTGTGGTAAGAAAACTCTGTTTTATTCTCTGTTTCTTCTACAACACTGATTCGTTAGTCTTTTACGCAGGAGTTGTGAAAACGATTCTACTGGTTTCTTTAGCCGTTTTATTCGCGGCATGGCATTACCAATCAATCCAACCTCCACCTGTTAAGACATTCGCCATTACTTCACCGAGAATCAAACTAAGAGATGGGAAGGCATTTGGCTTACAAAGAACATGGAGTTTCAAGAGACAAAGCCAAATTTAAGATCGTGTATATTCACGGCCTTGATGGTTGTAGACACGACGCTCACTTCGCTTATTCATTATCTCAGGTTAGCTGTTGATAGATCCTAGTAGAGTTTCATAAAGACAGAGAGAAAATCAACGTTTAGAATTTGACAGGGTCTTGTGGAGGAACTTATGATATACATTGTATCATTTGACCGACCCGGTTATGGAGAAAGTGATCCTGACCCGAACCGGACACCAAGAAGCATAGCATTGGATATAGAAGAACTTGGTGATGGGTTAGGGCTAGGACCAAAGTTCTATGTGATTGGCTTCTCCCTGGGAGGTCAAATCACTTGGTCTTGTCTTCACTACATTCCTCACAGGTAACTTTTTGTTCAGATTAAGACTTTGTGTCCTATTCTTGGTTTGGTTTCTTTGGTTTCAGAAAAGGCTGTGGTTTAGGTTAGCCGGAGCGGCGCTAGTTGCGCCGGTGATCAACTTCTGGTGGAGAAACTTACCGGTGAACATGTCCAAGGAAGCTTTGTCACTTTTGCTTCCTCAAGACCGGTGGGCACTTAGGGTGGCTCACTACATGCCTTGGCTAACCTATTGGTGGAACACTCAGAGATGGTTCCCTGTCTTCAGCATAATCTCTGGAAACCGCGACAATCTTTGTCCTCAAGACATGGCGATCTTGTCTAAAGTTGGATCCAAGAGGCCATATCAGGTATCAGGTATCCGAAACTATATAATGTTTGGTTTGGTCTGGTTTGGTGCTTATTCTGTTTTAGTTTCGGCTCCTTGTTACTTTCAGGCACACGCGAGGCAACAAGGAGAATTCGAGAGCTTACACCGAGACTTGATCGTCGGATTTGACAACTGGGAATTCGATCCTTTGGATGTTCAAGACCCATTTCCAGACAATGACGGTTTCGTTCATCTATGGCAAGGTGGCAATGAATGTTTCTTGTCTGTGATGCTTCAACGTTATATAGTGTCAAAACTTGCGTGGATTCGTTACCATGAAATAGCGGGATCAGGCCATTTCTTTTCTCTTCTTGATGAGAACGTTGATATGATTGTCAAAACGCTCTTAGTTGGTGGTTGAGTGTAACCTTCTGACCAAATAAGAGTTTATCGCAAAAGCTTTTGCTTATGTCACTGAAAGAAAAATAAAGTAGACGATTCTACTAGACAATAATTATGTAAAATGAAGTTTTTACTTTTCGTTTATCCTGAAGTTGCTAGTAATGACAAAAACAATGTATAATGTTACAAGAACAAAACTCTTGCCCATTTGAGGACAAGAGAAACAAATTATATAAACTGGAGAATTCTCCAGAGCTATCCATTATTAGAACATTGCCAAATACAAAATCAAAATGCGGGAAGAAACGAGTATTCTTGCCTCTTCTATCTTCTTCCTTAGCCCATCATCTATACGCAGAACAGAGAGAGAGAGAGAGAGTTTTAATCATTCAAGCATTGTAACGTCAAGATATGATATAAGTGGGAGATCATATTATACATATGGTATTGTTTTACCTTGAATATGTCTCCAAACATTCCTTGCAAGGGATTCTTACGCTGCACCCCGTAAAATCTCTCTGCAATCTCGTCCAGCAACTTCACAAGATAACAAAGTTTCCCGGTTTTACTCAGCAGAGAAAGAGCGAAACATATCGAATAAAAAATGATCAAAACAAACATAGATCGATCTTGTATACCTCGTTAAGCAGCGGTTCTCTATCTATGCAAGACTTAAATTTTACTCTTAACATATTGAAAAGAGGTAATGCATCCCTCTGCAACCTGTATCGTACATCAAGTTCTTTAGGTAACAACAAATGACAAGAGAAGACTAAAAGAAGACGAAGATCTAAGAGGGCAACTTACGTTTCCAGAAGATATGAGATAAACTGGATAAGGTCTGATTCCGAAAGCTCGGGATTTTTTGTCTCTGCTTGTCTCTTAATCTCATCCATCATAAAATTTGCATCTTTCATGTTTCCCATTGACAAGTACCTAAAATTCAGAATAAAAATAAAAAATAAAAAAATCAATTCATTCCCCTCAGTTCCCCTCACAATGTGCTTTCTTTTGATCCAGTTAATGAAGCATCAACTTACATGAGCACTGCTCGTGCAATAGCAAGGTCATCTTCACCAGGATAACACTGCAAAGTAGTATGCATGTGAAACCATGTATAAGAAAGTTATGTTACGCCACAAAGGTTAGATTAAAATGCAGACAACTCTCGTATATCTAAGTGCAATGATAAAACGTCAAACAAATAGAGAAATCAGGAGTTGTTGAAACGAAGAGACTGACCCTTCCCATAAAGTTGATCAGCATAGATGCAAACTTCTCGGGGTCCTCGGCTCTAACAAAATGTCGTGATATTCGGACCATGTCCTGCCAGATATATATAAAAAATGTCAGTTAATGAAAAAAAAAAGGAATGTAAGACTTTATAATCAAATGGCTACGAAAATATTACAAGTTCAGGACACTCGGTGTAGAGATAATCCGCCAGCATAGCATGCAACTCAGGATATCCTGTACTTGGCCCTCCAAACTCTGCAGACCATCTAAAACGAAGACAAAAACAGTACTATGAGATAACTACCTTCTTTGTAACTCTTAAAATGTTTGATACATGTTCGCACCAAACAAGACATGAAAAATCAAAAAGGACAATAGACGTGGTCTGGCTTACTTGATAGCAGCTCTCAAGAAGGAAGTCAAGTTGTCGACCCGTGATCTGGCTTCCCCAAGAGATTCTTGAAGATTTTGGACATCTTCATCATCGCTCACATCTACCAAATGAGGTGGTACAGGAACCCGAGGAAACAATTTGAACATACACCTGATACGATCTGACACAAACATTTCAGTACTAAAAAAAAAACAAAAACAAGTAGAATGAATTAGGAGGGGTCGTAGCAGTTATAAACATGGTGTGGACTAACCAAGAGATTCATCATTGCAAGGTGACTTGGCTTTAACTAGTGTGTCAACAAACAAGATAGCAAGGTCTGCCCCACAATTCACCTGAGAAATTAATTGGTTTAATACCTCTACAAAAACTGAAAGATGATAAAAAGAAAAGAAATTTGCCCAGATGTGTTTAAAACTCTGTGTGATTCCAGGTTCCAACTATATAGAGAAAAAAGAAAGAACAAACCAGGCCGTGCTCTAGCTCAATGCAAGCCCCTGAGAAGAGGATATCAAGAGCTTCAGAGAATCTCTGAGCCGTAACATATCTAGGAGCAAAAGAAGAAAAGGCTAATATGTCATCTCAAATTCCATATGGCCTCTCAAGCTCTAACCATTCCAAAGAGAAAAATCCAAACTTTAACAGAATCGAAAAGAGGATGGACGAACCTTGCACTGATGGATTTGTACATCTGCAAGGCTCCATAGTAATTGCCTTCCTCGACCACTTTCTTCAATTTTTCAATATGCTTTACGAATTTCAAACAAAAACAAACAGAAGAAGAATATCAAATTTCAATCATCTCCCCCCTCATCCAATCAAAACAAAGGAGGTAGCTCACCTCTTGAACGGGAGGTAATTCACGCTTGGTCCTCTCTCGAGACATGATGATTTGATCTTCCCACCGCTTCTTCAATTTTTCTTTTTTTGGGTTGATTCTCGCAGATCCCCCAAGTATACAGGAATTGAATTCAGAGATGCTTTGCTGTCTTGTCCATTTATTTCACCCTAATTATTTTTATTTATAAATACTTCCAAAATTCAGTTTTAAAATGGATAATAACCCAAAATTCAAAAATATTCATGTTTTTTTTTTTTTTGGGAAGTTTCTCATAAAACTCATTTGGTTTTATTCAAAGGGATATTTCCCAACTTTATCTATTACTACAAATTTCTAGTTAATTTATTATATTATTAGGATTTTACCCGTTTTTCGTGCGGGGTTAAAGTTTTTAACCTGTATTTAGATAGAATAACGAACTTTTTAAAAAAAATATATTTTGTAAAAATTATATTATTAAAACTAAATTTAAAATAATGTTATTGAATTTAAAAATTATTATGATAAAAAAAACCGTTTAGATTCATATTTATTATATTATTAGACGTGTACGTATTTGTTCAATCCATATATATCAAACATCGTTGTGTTGTTTATACTTCTTTCTCTTGTTCTTTATACTATTAAAGGCTTAAAGCCAACTTCCACGCATATAGCAAAAACAATTTATATCAAAACAAAATTATAGAAAATTTGCAATGAGTTTGATTTCTTGTCCATTAATTAAAACGATGGTTGGTTAGAGATGATGGACTTACAACCACTCAAACTTTTGATATCGGACATAGAGGAACATGTAAAACTTATATCAATATATCGATTGTCATGTTTGCATATGTTTCTATTATACTCCTACAAATATCGTCTCATCATGTCTTCACCGCATTCATAGAAAAAAAAGACATCATCACTAAAAACAGTAAAACGTCATCGGTAACCTCCATTTTATATTAACTGAGTTGCAGTTTGGGCATACACCAATTGGCTTCCGTTAAATAAATAAAACATAGCAACAATCAAGTAACGCAATCAAAATAATTGTTTCCCTTTTAAGTGTAATAGATACATGAGCCAATACTTGGGTCGATGAAGACAAAACAACTGCTACGGTTGAACCTACAAGCATCTTCGGTACGACCATGGCTTTGGTAATAAGCGTTCATAACATACGACGCGTGGTCTCTCAGAGTGTTTGGTTCAAAGCATACCCCACCGGGTTGGATCTGTCTACAATCTACGCCGTACCTGCAAGCGTAGTCAATGTTGGCTTGTAACTGCTCATCTGTCGCAGTAGGCATCGCCATGCACCATTGTCTGCAAGTCACGACGGGGAGGTGGTGGATCGCGACAAGAGATAGGAGGATAAAGAACGTCAAAAGTTGCGACGACATTAGAAAACTAAAACAAAACAGGAATCGAGACTTTTTGTTTTGTTTTGTTTTGTTTGTGTGTGTACACAACTTGCAAGTACATGTATTTATACATGCAACAAAATCTGAATCTCATAACTTTTTTTTGGGAGGGGAAGAGATGCTAGGAGAATGAATTGCATTAAAAGCTATAATATATATATCTATATATGTAAAGATTTTTTTATATATAAAGTAATATGTCATTTCTGCTTAGGGAGCCACCTCTATCTCTAATTTGTTGATACTTCAGCATTTATTTTAATCAATAATAAACCAAATTATTTAAAGTCCAACAATTACAAATAATTACAATCAATATTTTTCTTAGTCTAAAATTAATTAAAAAAATTCTAACAAATAAATTGTACCAAGAATTCCACAAAATAATTAATAATTAATAAAAAATAATAAATTTTTATTAAGCAAATCTGCATATATTAAATAAGTAAAATAAAACAAAACATAATAATATAGGCATATTATATCATTTTAAAATAAATCAAAACAATGAAATAAACTAACCAAATAATAGTAAATCAGAAATAAAATTATTAATAATTATCATTAAAAAATTACATCATAAAATTTCAGTTACAAAAAAATAATTAACTAATATAAAACATAAAATCTGAAATAGGTATAATATTTGATGGGTAAAAATAGAATCTTAATAGAAATTGCCAAGTACATAAAACACCAAAATCAGCATCTAATAAAAACATAAAAATTAGAAAAGCAAAATAAAGTCTGATTTCTTTAATTAATTTTCCCTTTAATTATAAATCTGTGTAATATCTTTTTTTTTTGTATTGTTGTAAAGCAATAAAGAAATTTATCAAAATATCAAAATAATTTAAAGAGATAAAATAGTGGTATAGGACACCTCTTTCAAAATCTTGGATTAGAAGAAACTTAGTGTTATATCTGAGTATGATCTGGTGAGACTATGAAAATACTCCTTCGCCCTATAATTTTTCTACTGGAAAAGCTGTCACCAATAATTTTATAAATAAAAATATTGGCAAATAAATTAAAATTATTTACGTTGTAGAAGAAGAAAGTAGGTTATTCACCTCAAAACATTTTACTAATGTCTGAGGATAATGATTTTGAAAAGACCTTCTCATTAAGTGGGAAAGACTTTTGCTAATCTGATCTATATAATTGACCAGGAGATATCTAGTCTCAGTTTTGCCTGGATATAGTATTAAAATTGATTAACAAAAACATGAAATATAAAATCCTTCAAACATTTATTAATATTGAAAATTAAAATAATGTGTGTTTATATATGGGTTATGTGGTGAGTAGCTAAAATATATATAATCTTTAAGAATATAACTATGGTATTCTTGTTTGTTTTAGTAACTAATAGAAATGTACGCGTTGGCCCATTTTAATCTTTACAAAATTTTACACCTAAATGACAAACATAAAATAAAAATAGAATGGTATAGTGTCTTGTCTTATCTACAAATCATATTCTCTTTATTAACATCATACACCGAAACATTTTTTTAAAACACAGGCTCACATTTAAAAACTTTTTTTCTTTTTGAAAGTAATTTAAGAACTTTTTTTTTGCTCTATTTTTTGTATGTACCGCAAATTATCAATTATTCTGTGGTTAGAGGAAATTTCTGATTTTGTATATAGATGTGTATATATTCATATAATATATGTAATTTAAGTTTGTAAAATTTTGAATTTTACTTAATGCGTTAATTTTATTATATAACATAATTCTATTAAAAATAATTGTTTTAATCACTCAACTATAATAAAAATAATTATAATTAAATAATTCTTTTATTTGTGCTGCATTTTAATAATTAATATTCAAACATTTTTTCATTCCACTTATTTTATATTTACAATTTTATATATTACATTTCTTGTATATAACTGTATTTACATTATATCGACCACTTAACCTAAACCGTTGTTACCATTCAAAATTTTTTTAAAAAATTCAGTATCATAAATAGAAAAACACACACACATGTCTATATATGTATATATTGATTCTCCTATTTGATTGACTTAATTGATCCATCATCGATAACATCCATTCCATTAAATTTATTTTGGGTATACAGACAGTCCGAAAACAAAGACCCATCAATAAAATCAAATATCACGAAAGGATTTTTAATATACAAGAAGTTCTTATCTAATTAAGTTTAGTAGACACATGAGCCAGCACTTGGGTCGGAATCAATAACATAACCGGTATTATTGAAGCTACAAGCCTCATTGGTGCGACCATGACCTTGATAATAAGCGTTCATGACAAACGACGCATGGTCTAGTAAGGTATTAGGGTAAAAGCAACTTCCACCGGGTTGGATCGGTGAACAATCGACCTTGGTGCAAGCGTAGTTAATGTTTGCTTGTAACTGCTCATGTGTGGAAGCAGGCAACGCCACGCACCATGGTTTGCAAGTCACGACGGGGAGGTGGTGGATCGCGACAGTAGATACGAGGAGAAGGAGCGTCAAAAGCTGCGACGACATTATAAATGAAATCTTGATAGGAATCAATAATTTATTTTTGTGTGTGCGATTACATTTATATATATGTATATATACTATGTGCAAAATGATTTTTTCAAACAAGATTAAGGAGACTGATTCACATAACTCTACATGTTTTTGTTTGGTTGGGAAAGAAATCTAGAGAGAGGGAATTAGAAGATGTAATATATATATAATCATTAAGAGGAGAAGAAAAAAAATCTAATAGAGGTTAATGAATATAATAACTAAGAAATCCGATTTTTTTTTATATCTTGGTAAAGAAGACAAGTGTTTGTGTATGTGGCAAAATTATCGAATGCGGGTAACCATGCAACGAGATACCTTTTTTTTCTGCATGCAACTGATCACAATCTCTCGTCGTCTCTCTCACTCTGTAGAGTCTATATACCTTAGTGGGTTATTTATCTTCGAGTTACTTAATTTTTCCACTTCAAGTTACTTCGACCACCATTAATGTCTTGTGAATTGTGATCCTCTCCTCTTAGCTACTTCTCATGCACGTTCCTTTGCTGGAAAACTATATATCGTAAGTAAAACTTTCCGGCAAAACAATCCAGTTAGCTCTTTTGATTCTCAAACACATGTTTGATGGGGTTTTACTTAGACACGATCCTACGTATAAGAAATAGAAATTGAAGTGTCCAAATTCAAATTATATGATTTGATGAGACACGAGTGAAGAGAAAACTCGAGTCTTAGAGGGTTGTAAACTTGTAATTACAAATTCTAATATAATGCGCATTTTTACAAATTCAAACTGATAAAAAATAAATAAACAAATACGCTGGAGGATAAACTCCAATTGTTCTCTCCTACCAGCGTAATTCAAGTCTCTTCTTGTAATCATAAATACAACCGTATTAGATAATGTGGAGATTATGGAAAAATAGGAATGAACTAACCTTTGCTAAAAACAGTTATCTATAGAAGAAATTGTGTCCCAAGCTCAACTGGATGTACAAGAATTAATGGTTGGCTGTGAATCCAAGTGAAAGACAAGCTTGTATAACACATTAAACTGGGTCAAATGCAAGTATAACACATCACAACTTCATGCTGATCGTGTATCTGGTATGGGATGGATTATATAATTAGATATTCATATGGAGATTTCATGAACTGTGGGTTCGGTAAATTTGAGGGAAAACATACAATGAAGGAAACAAAATGTTCGGCGCTCATTTAGGCTTTACAATCAAGTGATTTTTGAGGGAGATAACATGATCGTTCACAACATGCTAAATAAAGGTACTACCAATTTACGATTGCAACACTACGCAACTACGATTCAGCAATGGCAGGAGATGTTTAACTCCATTCAATATAAGTTTGCAAAACGTGAATGCAACACGTGTGCAAATGTGTTGGCTAGAAATATTGTTGTATGTCGTAATAATTGAGATTTGTTTTCTCATTGTCCACCCTTTCTCCAAGGGTTTGTAATCACTGACAAACGTTGGATATAATGCAAATTTAGTAGGTAAAAAGAAAACAAAAATAACAAAACAAAATACAGAAAAAGTATTTGATTAGGATGTCTGACATAGAAAAATGTTTCGATAATAATTGACTTAATTGATCCATCACCAATAACATCTACTGAATTAAAGTTTATTTTGGATTTACAGGCAGTCCGAAAACTAAAACCCATTAATAAATCAAATATTACAAAGGATTTTTATTTATGAAAAGTTCCTATTTAATTAAGTTTAAAAGATACATGAGCCAATACTTGGGTCGGAACCAAAAACATAACCAGTACCATTGAATCTACAAGCCTGATCGGTGTAACCATTATTTTTAAAATAAAGATGCATGACATAAGACGCATGGTCTAGTAAAGTATTAGGGTAATAGCAATTTCCACCGGGTCGGATCTCTGAACAATCGTATTTGGCGCAAACTTTATCAATGTTTGCATGTAACTGCTCACTTGTGGAAGCAGGCAACGCCACGCAATATGATCTGCAAGTCACGACGGGAAGGTGGTGGATCATCGCAACAGTAGATACGAGGAGAAGGAGCGTCAATAGCTGCGGCGACATTATAAATGAAATCTAGATAAGAATCAAGAATTTCTTTTGTGTATCTTCTTGTGGGTGCGATTACATGTATATATATAAATATGATATGCAAGTGATTTTTTCAACCAAGATTGAGTAGATTGATTCTCATAAATTACTGACCAATTGTTAGACTATTTTTTAATTATAAAATATTGACAAAACTGTTTGGTCAGAGAAAAAAAAATTGATTACAAAGTAGTGATTATATATACTGGTCAATAAAATTTGACCGATTTTTAATAACTTTTATTAGTTGGAATATTCAACCAAATTATTACAGAAATTTATTTATTACCATTAATTTCTAACCATATTTGTTATTAATTATAAAGTGGTCAAAAATAGTCACCATTTTAAGACAAAATTATGGTCACAGACAAAGTTATTTTCTTATAATATACATGCTTTTTTTTTTAGGAAAAAGATCTGAAGAGAGGGAATTATAAGATATATATTGGATAGTCAATAGAGAAAAGGAATCAAGCAGCATCAGATATATTAGCTAATTCTCCTGCATTTTCCTTTACTGGAAAACTATCGTAAGTCAAACTTTCTGTCAAAACAATTCGGCGAGGTCTTTTGAATCCAAATCCACGTAATTCAAACAATAGGCAACAATGTAAACATGATAAAATCATGAGTTTGAATTTACCATATATTGATAACGAGTTGTATGGATATATAGAAAAAAGTATTCATGCATGATGTAAATTTGGAAGCTTATCTTTTGAAATGGATCACAAGTCAAGGCAATAATAAGATTAATTAACATATAATCGCAATATTCCTTGAAAAATTGGTGACAAAACTTACGTTTGAGAAATAGAAATTGAAGTGTCGAATTTCAAATTTTATTAATTTGGTGAGAGTCCGTGAAGAGAAAACTCTAGTTTTAGAGAGGATTGTAAACTTGTACATACTTACAAATTTTAATATAATACATGTTTTTTTAATTTATGTACAAAGAAGTTTAGTGGGAGTTAGATTTTTAATAATTTTTAAAATTTTCAGATTTTATTGTTATTTGTTTATGAATTTTAATATTCTTATTAAAATTTAGTGTTATTGGTTTGATGATTTTATTAATTCCACACAAAATTCATTGTTATTCAAAAAGTTTAATTTTTAAAGATTTTATAATTCTATTAAAATTTAATGTTAGTGAAAATTAGATTTTAAAAAATTTAAGTCATTAAATAAGACTTTAAAAGTATTATCTATATCCCTAAAATTTTTAAAATTATTATTATAAATTATTTTTATAAATTTTTTAAATATACACAATTCTCTACAACTTTTCTAAATTTAACTAATTTCTCAACATTTAAAATTAATAAATTATTTACAAATCCAACTCTTGACCCCTTAAGTTATAAGTTTTTTTTTGGAACTCATGTATAAGTTATAATAATGCGTTTTTAACTAACCTAAACGAAACTATCAATTATTACACATTTGGCCCACAAGTTTCCTTGAGACTCTCAGTTGTGTCTCGCGTATGAAAAATGACAAAAGTACCCAAAAAGGCAAAAACGCGATTAAACTTAAAGTGATTTGTCCGGTGTTTGGACTTTCTTTACCTTTTGGTTATGATCTTGTTTCTTCTTCTTCTCGGTGGAAAAGTTAGGGATTTTCTGTAAAAACTGTAAATGTCGTATTGAGTAAATCATGAGCAAACCCGAAGAAACTCCCGACCCGAACCCGACCGGTCCCGATCCGAAACCGCCTTCTCGATCTTCCTCCGACAACGATCCCGTCGCCGATCGGGCTCCTCAGTCTGATCCCAACCACCACATTTCCGAGGAGCTAAGTGACAATCTGAGGAATGTGGGTTTGTCGGAAGAAGCTACGAGAGAGGTGAGTGTGGCGATTAGTGTCTCTGGAGAAACGGATTCGAGGGATCACAAGGAGGAACAAGTACAAGGAGGAAGAGAGCGTGAGAGCTCGGTCGAGAAGAGAATGATCGTGTATCCAGTGAGACCTGATGCAGAGGATTGCTCGTATTATATGAGAACAGGGAGCTGCAAATACGGATCCAGTTGCAAGTTCAATCACCCTGTTCGAAGGAAACTCCAAGTACTCTTCTTCTTTTGCATGTTTCATTACTCTGCTCTTTTGTTTGTCCTCTGCTCTGTTTATTCTTTTATCTATTTCCTTGTTGGACCGAAAGGAGAAAGCTTTATTTAGATATCCTGTTCTGGTTACTCTGAGGAGTGGCAACAATTTACGTTTTACTTTTGAGCCTGCTTCGTTTTCTATTGCTCTCTTGTTTCGGTTCAGGTTCTCAAGTCTTTATGGAGTATTTAGAACGAAGAAAGTGATTTAGGCCTATGTTAATTTTAATGAAAATTACCTTTTTATATCTCTTTTTTGGCTATTCTAATGTTTCGTTATTTGGAAGATTGGTAGGGAGAAAGTAAGGGAAAGGGAAAGGGAAAGGGAAGAGGATGTGGAGAATCCGAGGCTCATGGAGTGCAAGGTTATATGTCTTTCCTTTCCTCTGTAATGGCATAGTTAGATTTTTTTTTTTTTCTCTTCGTGCTGAATTCTCTCGAATATCTTGTTATGTTTTTATGCTCAGAGTTCGTTGAAACATCCGGCAATTATATGCTGATAGGAACATAAGGTCATGTTATTGTCTTACACTGCGGTTACAAAAGCTTTCTCAGTAGAAATAACTAAGTATTTGCCAGACAATGGACATTGAAGTTATCTGGTGTGTTTGTTCTTTTGTACATGGAAAATTCTTTGATGATTTAGGTACTTGGTTTGTATAAGGTGGATGATTAGTGTTTGCCTGTGTATGTTCTCTCCTTTTATTCCCTTTTTCTTTTGGAAGTCTGTCTACTGATGTCTTACCAATGGCCTCAATTACGAGGATTCAGTACTACTTCAGGACTGGAGGGTGCAAATATGGAGAGACTTGTAGATTCAGCCACACTAAAGAACATGCTTCTCTGGTTTCACGCCCAGAGCTTAACTTCCTCGGTCTTCCTATCAGACCGGTATTACATCAATTGTTTAGACATTTCTAGCATTCTGTCTACAAAAGCCGTACCGAAAACCTGTAATAGTGTAACCTATTGACAGGGAGAGAAAGAATGCCCTTTCTACATGCGTAACGGTTCTTGCAAGTTTGGAGGTGACTGCAAATTTAATCATCCGGATCCTACGGCTGTTGGAGGAGTTGATTCGCCTCTGTTCCGTGGTAATAATGGTGGATCCGTTGGATCATTTTCCCCAAAGGATTCGCCCCAAGCAAATTCAACTTCTTGGTCTTCATCGAGACACATGAATGGTACTGGTACTGCTCCTTTTATTCCAGTCATGTACTCACAGAGTCGTGGAGTTTCACCTCAAACTCCAGAGTGGAGTGGGTATCAGGTAGTTTATATTTTCATGACTTATTTTGATTTAAACTATAGTACTTTTCCTTTTGAAGTTTATCGCTCTTATTTGTGTAGGCGCCTGTCTATCCACCAGAGAGGAGTGTGCTTCCTCCTTCCACGTACTCGGCGAACAATTCGTTGGCTGAAACTAGTTCATACTCAAAATTCCAACAGCAGATGCCTGTTGAGGAATTCCCAGAACGTCCGGATCAACCAGAGTGCAGTTATTATGTTAAAACTGGGGACTGTAAGTTCAAATATAAATGCAAATACCATCATCCGAAAAATAGATTGCCGAAGCAATCTCCATCCTCTTTCAATGACAAGGGCTTACCCCTAAGACCTGTGAGTGTGTTTCTCTTCCATGTTGTTCTTCTATCTTAAACTTGTATTCCGTCTCTCCTTTTAATGCTTTAAAAGATGACCTTTCTGGTGAATTTTTCAGAAATCATTTTTTTATCCATGCCAAACTTTTTAATTCACACCTTAATCCCCTTTTTCTTCTGCTACTTGTCTTTAATACTCTCAGGATCAAAACATGTGCACACACTACAGCCGCTATGGCATCTGCAAATTTGGTCCAGCTTGCAGATTCGATCATTCTATACCGCCTACATTCTCGTCCAGCAGCTCCCAAACCGTAGAAGCTCCTCAAGCCGGCGGCAACGGGAATGAAAATGACAGCTGGAATTGACACCAAATGTTCAGAAGCCTGCGTAAGGGATAGTTTCTGTCTTAACCACCAATGGCTTCAGTTCTTAGGATCAAACTCTGCTTTTGGTTTTGATGTTTATGAAAACATTTAGGTAAGTTATAGTGTCCAAACTATATCTATCTTGCAAGTCAATGCTTGTTTCACGATTTTCACCAAATAATTTTGGTTTTCTGGCTTTAACTGTAACTAATTACTCTTTCAGAAGGTTCAGTCTAATGGAAGCCTGTTCTCTTTTTATGCTTTGTTCTTGTTCCCTTGGTAGCTCTTTTTATGCTTTGTTATTGTTCCGTTGGTTTTGTTCATATCTGTAGCTTATAAGATTGTTAGAATCCAGAACCAGACGACAATAACAATATATGTACATAGATAGCTTTGCGTACTTCTATGTCAAGGACCTCAGGACACATGTTTCTTCTGTGATTGTCTGGTGCAGTTTCCCATAGGTCCTGTTCCAAGCATCGTTTTACTGTAGATCCTTCAGGTGTAAGCATCTTTTTTTAAAGCTTGCGACGTATGGATGAACTTGAAAGTTATTTCTGTTCGGATTAGAGAGTTAAAAGCTGTTGGAATGCAATATAGTATTTGTGCAGTGATATGAACAATAGCATTATGTCTGAAAAGAACTATGTCTGAAATCTTAGTTCCATCAAAAACAAGTTCTTAGGTGGAGCCAGGAGACAAATGTATTCTCTTATATCCATTGTGGGAAAAAAGTGGCAAACAAAAAGAGGAAACAAAAAAACATACTGAACAAGTATTGAATCAGCAGAAAACAAAAGAAGAAGAAGAAAGCCGAGATGTGTTTGACTGAGTAAGATATGGTTTGTAAACTCTAAAGCCATTTTGTTTGACTTTGTTTGAGATCTATCTGCGAACTTGTTCAGCTTCATAATCCTCGGATTCTTCAGAAGACCGCAAAAGAGTTAACCGAAGCAAAGCCATTTCTTCTGCTCAGAGAACATAAATCAGCAGGTTAAGCAATCTGCGTTGTTGAGAAACCACTCTGGAGGAAATGAAGTAAAAAGTCGAAACTACCTTAGATTTTGGGTTTTGAGAATCATGGTGGTCGGAGTTGTGGTTTCTCTGAGGTGAAACGAGAGTATTAGGGCCCGCGCTGCCGGATGCTTTCTTGGTCTTCTTCTCGTCGCTAGCTTTGCTGAAAATGACGGTGAATCCTTCGGCGGATGCGGGATTGTTGACATCCCATTCACCAAACTTTGGCAATGGCTTCCCTTTATTCTCCTGCACCAAACAAACAGAGTTTATTCACTAGAGATGATGAATGAACAGCTAATAGACAATGATCATCATGAATCATGATCAAAAGAGAGAAGATTTGAAAAGAGAATGGGGGTGGGTGTGTGTGTCTGTTCTTACCGTCGCCATTGTTGTCGAGATCAAAGAAAAAAGAAAGCAAGAGGAAAGAAATATGGAGATGTAGAGAGAGGTGGGGAGGAGAGAGAAGAGAAAGGAAGTTGTAATATAGATAGATAGAGAGAATGAATAGAGGGAAACACGTCGTCGTTGACAACAGCATTAACCAAATCAACCTCACCTCTTCTCATTTCCCGCGTATTTCCCCAACCGAACCAATGATTTTCTTTTCCTAAAAAAAAAAAACTTATCAAATTGAGAGAAAACAATAAAAATGCGAGAGCCCAAGATGGTTTGGTATAAAGTAAAGCGAGTTGGGCCTAAAAAAAAAGTATTTATTAAACTGTTTGGTGACAGTGATATATCCATTCGCGAATAGCCGCCTTAATCGAGTGGAGTACAGAAAAGAACCCGAATAGTTAACAAAATCGAGAATAAAGTTAGCAAAGAAAATTAATTAATTTCCCGGCACATCGACAATAGGTTTGCCTCTCTTGTGTTGTTGTGATGGGAAGACTAAAGGAGTCAATCCCAGTGATTCTGCTACTCTTTGCTCTTCTTCTCAATCGATCAGTCGTCTCTCAGGTACTACTGAAACGAACTCTGTTATTTTCTTTCTCTTCCGTCTGATCTTATACATATAATAATCAATGAATTTAACTCTCTCTAATAGGTGTTGGAAGAATCTGAATCTAGTAGGTGAGTCTCCAGCAATAGTGATTAATTACGAATTTTAGATATAACAGTAGATAATGATTCTCTTGTTGTCGTGGAATTTAGAGGTAATAATGCGCCAGAGATACATTGTTCCCGACAAAGAAGTCGAGCAGCTTGGCAGATTATTCAAGATGTAAGTTAGATCATTATTTATTTGTTTTTCCTTTTTTTTTTTTTTTTTTTTAAAAAAATTGGTTTTTTTTTNGGATTTTTTTTGCTATGCAGTATTTGACGCCGTTTGTGGAACGGGAAGGATATCAGATTCCAAACAAGTGTAGGCTTCATCCTGATAATGATTTGTACAGAGATCAGGAACAGCACAAGATTCACGTCGATATCTACGAATGGAAATGTGGTTACTGCAAGAAAAGTTTCGATCAAGAGCACTTTCTTGACCAGCACTTCGTCTCTAGACATTCTAATCTTTTGAATACGGTATCTGTGTGATATTCTCAATGCTGCTCTCTCTTTTATGTTTCTCAATCTTTCGAATACAATGTTGATACCAAAGTTTACACTTTTCTTGAAATGCTTCAGACTGGTACAAAGTGTTTAGCCGATCTGTGTGGTGCATTGCATTGCGATTTCGTGTTGACCTCCAAGAAACCCAAGAGCAAGTGCAACCCTGCAGCTGTTGCCAAAAACCGTCATCTCTGCGAGGTTGCCATCTTGACTTCTCTTTGCCCTTTCCTCTCTGCATCCATGACTTCTTATATTATTCTCCTCCGATACTATTTTCTTATTTGTTGTTCCCTTTATCTTTTATTTAGAGCGTTGCCAATACTTGTTTCCCGGCGAGTCAGGGTCCCTCAGCTAGCCGCCTTCATGGTATGATTACTTTACTGAGATGCCTTCCAACTGAATCTTTGCTCGTTTAGTTACTAGATGTCTCTCAATTTAAGTGTGCCTAAATTATTCCCTTTGGTTTTTATTTTTCTATGATCGAAGAACACTTCTTGCGACAGTTCTGTGATGCCCATACCTGCACTGGAAAAATTAAACCGTTTCCTAGAGGAGGCAAGGTAAGATTTGTCTGTGCCAAATAAGGCTGTTAATTATTTCTTAAGAATAAAATGTGTTCTCGTTTGTTTCCTTTACCATATGCTTTAATCTGTTGTTTTCTTGTGGAAACCAATAGAAAGACAAAATATGTTAGTTTTCCTTTTAACATATGAGTCAATGCTAATTCGTGCAGAAGAAATCGGGTGTCTTCTACCTCGCCATATCAATATTGACCTTGATGCTACTCCCTCTCTTTTATCTGCTGGTATTCTTACACCAAAGGTGCCTTACGATGTTCTCTGTCTTCTCTCTTTTTCCCTCATTGCTTTGTTATTCAGGAGTCTTTGGTCACATTGTCTCTCTATTGTCCTCACAGAGAAAAGAGAACCGGGACACAAGAGTTGCGTCGGATTATAAAAACTGGGAAAAAAACCAAACCTTCGTAAAGATGTAAGCCTCTCAAACATTGGCTATTGAACATGTACCAATTTCATTCTCTTAGACAGGCTGATTCTCACTGTAGTTGTATGTCAAATCATTTCGAGTCCTCAATTCTTTCTTTAACAATTCATACAGGTGAGCTTCAGATCTTCATCACTGCATCTCCTTCTCAGAGCTTTCCTTATTTGGTATTTGTTCTCAAGTCAGATACTTATGGATTCCAGACGACAGTGTTACTTTGGGAAGCCAGTTGCTATGGATATCACATCGGTTTCCAAAGACAGATGATCGGAAGCTAGAAACAGATGAACAGATGATTTTTCCAGAAATAGGAATAGTACTTTTTCTGTAACTTTATCGAATCTTCTTGGGGAAAATTGCTAAATAATACCCAAAATTTTCAGTTTTGGCTAAAAAATACATGTACTAAATTGCTGGCCAGAAAATACCTCAATTTGTATTGACTTTGATAAAAACCAACAAACTTATAGTTGACTCGGCCAAATTAGCACACCGTTATCCCATCTAACAGAATCGTTAGAAAGTTGTCTAATTACTCCGTTAAACATAAAACGACGTCGTTTTGATTATTAATAAGAAATAAAAATTCGTAACACACTAGGTTCGAACTCGGGTCAGAAGGATATGGGGAGAGGTCTGTCGCCACTAAGACAATGACAATTCATTGTTATATGTTATACAATAATTATACTTATACTTATCTATGCTTCATTTTATAAAAAATTCTAAATCAAAACTCAAAACCTAATTAATTCAGATTATTAAAAGTTAAAATAAAAAATAATATATATTTAGAGA